>CABFPE010000087.1:1672230-1701757 GCA_900660155.1 Hofstenia miamia
TCAGGTACAGATTGTTTTTAATCGAACTCCTAAGCTTCTAGAATGATAAAAGATAAAGCTAGTCATGAAAGATAGTAACTTAATTTTAATTTCTTCTAACATAAATACAATTTCAACGTTGACAATATGCTGGAGATGTTACATATTTGTTCAATTCTAGCATTTCTATACTCGTTTCACTTCTATTGATATAGGTTATTTAAAAGCAATAAGGTTTTTATGAAATTGATATAATATAATATTCTATAAACAGTTAAAGTTGGTAATTGATATTTCCTGGCCAGTATTGACCAGTGCATATTACTTTCAGGTGTATGCAGTGTTATGGTTACTGTGCAAAAGAAGTGTGCGTGTTGCTTTTAAGGCTTGGTATTGTAATTAATTTTATTTTGCGAAAGGTTGCTACAACTGAATAGGTTTAATTATTTATATTCTAAAGAAATATTTATAGACTAGCAATTGTTAATTTAATGGTAAAATCTTACAAGACTTGGAAAAATCTTGGAAAAAGATTACTAAATTTTGTTATGTTTTGCAAAGCAATTGTAAGGAATTGCCAAGTTATCAAATTCTTACCAAGTTTTTTCAATTTTTCTTATTAGGGAAAGCCCGGGTTAAGTTAACAAAAACACGTTAAAATTAGGTTAAGCATTTTACATATGATATTTATCATCAAAGATTGTAAAAACGTTGTTTCAATTCAAATTTTATTGATACATTCATTATAAAAGCCTTATTGTTTCTTGGCTATTTACCTTGTAGATGTCCGACCTGGTAAGCTCTTATCATTCTCATTTCTCACTATTTACAGAAATATGCCGATCNGTCATCTTCAGAAATAATTAAATTATATATATATATATATATATATATATATATCCCTTATTTATTAAAAGGTAAATGGGGACAGTAAAGTAACATCGAATGCAGAAAAATACTCGTGAGATACCAGTTATAGAAATGCCTTGCAAACATGTGCAAGTTTCGATTGCTTTCTTTGGACGTGTTGAAAACGTGCCAACCCATTCTTGTGACACTTTGCATATGACTCATACATCCTTTTGAAGCAAGGTTTAAATTTTCAGCTATGTTCTAGAAAGTCTTTCTACTTAAATGTTTCTTTGCTTCGCAATAACTAACTATTCACTACACTTTCCGATTTTTATATTTAAGAAGTTCCCAATCTGCTAATCAATGAAATATCACTACAAAATTTATTTTGCATCACAATGATTGTGCGCAATTGGAATTAAATATGATGCATCTATTCATTATACAATTAATTCAGTATTATGTAATAATACCAAGTACTTCGCTGAGAAGCACTAGTCCAGGACCGTAGCCAAGTGGATGCTAAGCATCACATAAAATATTTGCTAAGTGAAATCAGCACTCTTTAGAACTTTTCAAAATGAAACAAAATATTGATATAACAATCATAGCAGTTTAGCCTGCAAAATGTTTTTTAAGATTAATTTTGTTTATTTATCTAGTAAAGCTATAAATTTTCACGTTTCATTTAATTTTGAAATTCTATAATTCAGTGCTATATGTAGCATAGACTGCAACTTAAAAACAGGTTTATAATTATATTCGCTGGACATCTGCTCTATGAAACATTGTTGCACAGCTATTGCGTGGTGAAGGAAATTAGACTTTGCAGTCAAACACCAAACCAGTTTGATTAAACAGTTTTTTCAATTTTAATTCAAAAGTGAATTATCAATTTTTTAAATTTTTCTTGGATATTTATGAAATCTATCAATACATTTTGAGGAAACTATTATTTGAGGCAGTAGAATTTACAAAAAAATGATTTTTTGAAATGAGAACTTTAATTGGCTTTTATTTTTTCCATTGTACCTATATAATAGCAGCATTTAATTATTACTAACAGATCTCTAGTATATGTAAGTATCCACATTGTTATTGTTGAATCTGGACAATCGAAAATAGTTGGAAATTGCTTTTAAACTGGATTATTCAAATTACAATAATTAGCAATATTCAGGAATTTTTAATAAAACTACATGTAGTCCCACAGAGCAGATTGCAATTTCATGTCAGTAGTTGCAGAAAAATATATAAACTGTATTCTTCAAGACTCCATATTTTTATAAATGTATGACCTTTCTTTTCTTATATTCAAACTAGGGTTTCAAGATCAGAATATTATTGGTCCCAATATCATGAAATTTTCTAGTGCCATTCTCACACGGCATAACTTCTACGTTGGCAAATATTATTAGTTTTGAGTAGTAATCTGAAATCCGCGGTCTCATTTATGTTTCCTGCCTCACAAACTGATTTAAAAACATACAATAATTTACTTACTAATTTTAAGTTTTATAAATTTGCGCCAATTTGTTTACATTTATAGGATTGTTCAGAAAAATGATAAGTTTCAGTAATGCTTAGCATTAATTCAAAATCGTTAAACATCTTGGTTGAATATTTTTTAATGAGTTTAATGAAATAGCCATTGTCTTTTAAAATTTCGAAAATTTTATCTGTTGCATTGGTAAGATGTTCGTAACTTGATGATGTAAATTTCCCACTGTAAAATTGTATCAAATTTGTATGACTTATTCGAAAAGTATAGAATGTACAGGCCTGAGTTTGTTGATTTTGTATGCCAACTTGCTTCATANTAAAATTGTATCAAATTTGTATGACTTATTCGAAAAGTATAGAATGTACAGGCCTGAGCTTGTTGATTTTGTATGCCAACTTGCTTCATAATGATCATTGAAATTGTGCATTGTAATATCTAGAAAATTCAGTTTATTGTTGTTTTGACATTCCCTTGTAAAATGTTGTTTAGATAATTCAAGAATGTGTTTGCGTCATCTTTGTTGTTAAAAATTGTAAATATGTCATGAACATATCGATAGTAGCATTGATGCATTTATGAAATCATTTTCTATAAATGATAAGATTGTTGGCCCAAGTGCTGATCCCATGGACATTCCATTAATTTGGCAATAAAGAACACTATTATATAGAAAAGGGATGTTCATGCAGCACATATTTAACAAATTTAATAGCATTTTATGGTCAATTTTTTCTTCTGGTATTAACTTAATGATGTGATTAAGTGTCTTCTCTAATAGAGTATTTGTAAATAATGACTTCATGCATAACTTACTAGAAAACGTTTACCATTATTTGTTACATATCTTTCTTTTAGTCTTTTTTAAAAGTCGTTGTCGCGTAGATTAACCTTTTTTGGAATGTATTTCTTAAGTAAATTATTTTAATATTTAGTTATTGGGTTAAATTTGTATGAATTATTTCAATTCGAAATATATATATATATATATATATATATATAATTCAACTTTTTTAAAGGAAACAATTTTCTTGCAATGAGCTGCGAAGTCTACTACGTTGACTAATCAAAACCATATAGAAAGAAGTTTGTTAATATACGAAATATGTTTAATCAATAGATGTACTAATTATAATGGCATGCCAAAAACAATTGTATCCTTTTTTAATAGGCTTTATTGTCAAATTGACACTAAATAAAAAAGTTAATAAAAAGGCAATGAGGGTCGACATGTTGGGCATAGACAAAAAGCATGTTTCGAGCACGAATTTCCTTGTTCATATCTTTGCATAAAATGTTCCCAAAAGAGGTCTCGGAGTTGAGGCTTTACTGACTTCAGAGAATGAAATAAATTAATACTCGTATTTGTATGGATGAAGTTCGCCAACAAAACAATGCGATTGTAAAAAAATGTCATGCATCTTCTTTTATGGAGCAATTTTGATCTAAAAAGGACAATATTTTGAGATCTCAAACCATGTCGTGATGGTACATAGAGGGAAAGATAGGAGAAAGGCTCTAAATCGTAATAGCCACTTAGCATTTTGTTAAAAAATAATAAATCCATCAGGTGAATTTTCAATCCACTTGCTGCATCGTCCTTGAAATTTTTCAAGTAAAGTAACTCGAGTGATATCAGTGTGCCACGCGGGTGAGGCGTAGATCTAGAAAGAATTAAGAACTTGTTAAGAGTTAACTTTACGGATATTGATGTGCTAAACGGAATGTTACGTTTTACAGTTAACTTTACGGATATTGATGTGCTAAACGGAATGTTACGTTTTACGAAAGAAGAGTGGTATTGCATGATTTTAGCTTTTGGGTAATATGTGCAGACCAGCTAAGATCGAAACTCACTATAACTCCAAGGTCTTTTAAGACAGATAGCGGTTTTATAGTATGATTAAGCAGAGAAATAGTATCAGACGAACCAACAAAATTTATAAATTGGAATTTATTGAGGTTAAATTCCATACCATTTTGGATTGTCTATTCTTGGAGCCTTAAGTAATCATCACGTAAAATTCTTGCATTCCAATCGGTGGAAGTTGAATTAATATAAACTAGTTTAAATGACATTCACTCGACCTGTGCTAAAGTAAATCTATATGCCCCTCTCCACCCTCATATTTTCCGATTATTACTCTAACAACGAACAATCAAAATTAAATGCTATATCGGATTTAAATACATTTAAATAACGGAGCCACATATGTATACAAACTATTTTCACATGATATCATTAAACTGTAAATTATGATTTAGTCAAAAGTAAACTTTCAAAAATGATGGTTATAGTCGTTTTGCTATTTTTTGTTTCTAGCATCATAAAGGATTACCATAGCAACTTATTTAAATAGAATACTGTTTCAATAATAGCGAAATATAATTATAATATTTGTCTTGGCATTGAAATGTAATAGCTTTAAATTAATGAAACACCTTGTACGCAAACGTATAAAAAACCTGCATTTTAATCAAGATCTTCTCTTGGTAAGTCAATCTTTTCTTAAACATTTCTGTGCAGTTTATTTCCATTATCAGTGCATTTAAAATTCGGAATTTAACCGAAATAATCAGTCGTTTCAGATAGAAATATAATTTAATCATCCAACATTACTTTTACATACGTTACATATAAAAGCGCATTTTACGGGAAATTTTTTGTCTATAAATTAATTTGAAAATACCTAACATTCTGAGATCCTTAGATGCATGATTTGTACGTGGCTATGACAGCGGTGTATTCATGATTTTCTGATGATCAGGTTGATCCGTTTTAACAATAAAAAATCTCTAGGATGGTGACATGCGTCCCTTTTTAAATTTCATGCCAAATACCATTAAGAATTCGACTGCCATTTTACTGAATATCCACACATGAAATATTGGAAATCAATGTATGATATGCATAAACTAATCTTGAAATAGATAGGGCTACATGATTCTGCAGTTTTATATACAAATTGAACACGTATATAATTGCTTATGGGGTTAGAAATCTTTAAAATATTCCTATATCACGGCGATCTTGATCTGAAATATTTTGGAACATTTCTTTTGCTAAACTATCTGCTTTTATTTTCTTCATTTAATTTAATTATTGCAATATATTGCAATATTCTATTGCTAGAAAAATTATATTGCAATATATTTATTTTTTTGTGTTGCAATACATTATTGAGAAACCCTGTTTACCAAAACAAATTTCTCAAAGTAGAAGAAATTGTCAAAATAGATCTTTTAACATTGCAAATATAATCCACTCGCCCATGTCTTGGAAACCTTACTGAATTAATTACTGTTGTAATTGTCATTGACAGCTATTAAAAAATCTTTTGTATTTTCGCGTCCAGCACTCACTTCATTGATTTCTATGTTGATGAAACGAATGTAAATTTGTTGTGATACAATGATAATTGTAAGAATTTTCTGGCAAAGCGAGTGACATTAAATAATGGTCACTTAACAATCTACGTAGTGTGATAAGAATTATTAACAGTTGTTTAATAATTTATAAATCTAATTCAATAGGAACTATAATACTCTATTCGACAGGTGCGCCTCCCGTTTATTTTAATAACACTATTGTCTGAATACATACATGTAAACAATTATGCCAGTCGCTGGCCAAACTAATCGCAGAATGTCCCTTTTTATTGGACGCCATCCCTTCGCACCATTGGTAAAGCTTTATTTAGTTTATCTAGTTTTAATTCAACGTTTGGCATTTTTTTCAACAATTTCATCTATTATATTATGGTTCTTTCATTAAACTTCGATTCAATGTTATTTTTATATATTCTAGTTGCGATTTATTCACATATGATGTACTTCTTTTCTTACGACAAGATTTGGTCATCATGACCTTCAACTTAAAAAATTCCAATGTACGAAGTCCTGAATGCGCTTCAACGTCATTCTAAGTTTGCATTTTTAATAAACTTTACAGTTACCATATACCACTAACATTTGTTTCTATCAATCCAAAAAATGTATGGATTACCTCAACAATTACCACTATCATGCACATCCTACAAAATTTATTCATTATATTGATATATATATATATATATATATACATATATATAGGGTGGCCCATTCATCTATCAGTGATTTTAATTACTTAAAATTTGCAATTCTCTAACTAATTCATCTAAATTTTTGTACATTGTACATTAGATATGTAAGTTTTTGTTTGTCACTATTCTGAAAAAATTGTTTATTAATTTTGTAACTACAATGTAATTAACTTTGTAGTGGTTTTCAGACTTGATTATTTTCTGTCGAAAAATTTCGTGTCAGATAATTTTCCCAATAGAATTGGAATAACAGGTTTATTGAACAATAAAAAACGACAAGTAATGTTCAACATTCCTATTTGGTAAACTAAAATATTCGAAGAAAAAGTTTTTAAAAAAATTCCATTCACTGCAGATTTCAACATGTATTTTCTATCGCCTTCATAAGTCTCTTTTGGTATTCTCTGATGACATGCTCACACATCTCAGGTGTGATTTCCTTAAGAGTGGCTCAAATACCCTGTTTTAAGTCGAGAATGTCACTTGGTGATGCCACTTCCAAATTGTTTTATCGGACGGTGGTTTCCTTTGGCCTTTAGCAAAAACTTCCTCTGCATCATCTCACTGGTCACCACACTTTTGGTGGATTCAAACCACATGGCACATTTCGCACATTCAGCGATAGAAAAGGATATGATGAGAATAAAATTATGGAAAGAGACTACTATGAAATAAGCACTTATGTATCACAAATCAATTAAGCATCGTAGCTGTGCCACATAAATGGGATCTAATCAAAATCAAATGTTAAATAACACCAAATTTGAATTTAATGAAATTGAGCATATGAAATCTTCATTGGCAAATGCGGATATGTACGGATTTCAAATGAATCGATAAACATACACTATAGAGTTATAAGTAACTAAAACCACCAATACGTAATTGGGCCACCCTGTATATATAGTTGAACATATCAATGTGATGATTGCGACTCCTCACACATCGCTGAAGCAATTATCTACATGGACGTTGAAATGAACGAACGAACACTTTAGAGGTCACTTAACTTTGAACTATTTTTTATAATCATACCAAAAGTAAAAATTACAATTTATGTAAGCAAAAATTACGAAAATAGGAGAAGTAATTATGACCAATGTAACTAATAGTAAACGTAAATTATTTTATATAAAATTACTCTCAAATCAATATTGCAAGATTATTTTAAAAAACATCATTATCACATCACATGTAAATTTAATTAAAAATTCTGATTTACTATGATATTTTTGGAGGAAATAGCACATTGTATAGAATACGGTCAAATTAAAGATATTTCTTTCAATTGTAGTTGTTTGATTTTTACTATATACAGGATATATTTTACGTGAATGTGGCATCAACAAGAAATTTATAAGAACTACGTGAATTGGGGTCAACCTAAATCAATTTCAAATTCACTTGGCTTAGAACCGTGCCTGAATTCAGTGTTTGAAAATGTGGTATTCGAGGACTCTTTAGACCTGCTTTATAAAACAGTACATCTACTTTCATCAAGTGCAGGCATAGTGTATCTAAATTATGACTTCAAATAATGAATTGTTGTTATTCAAACCAAAGAATGTGTGTCTTCGTGCGATTACTACTATAGGCCGTTTCTTTTATAGGAATATTGGTGAAAAGCGATTTTATGTCTGAACTACTCATTACACCCAGAAAGTTTTAATAATGAAGTTTGATTGTTTAACTTTTGAAGAAAGCCTTTTGTGCTTTCAAGATTATATTTTTTGGATTGAATCTTTTAATATTTCATCCATATTTTTTGCTAAGTTACAATTTCCACAGTTTATTGAATTAAGTATTGGACGGAATGGATGGAACAACGGATTTTTTTCTTTCGGTAGGCCATAAAACGTGGAAGAGCACAATCACCGCTACGTGTTTCGTTTAAAATATCTTTTGAAATTTTATTCTTGTAACATAAATTTTCTCAGTGAACTATTCCACTTGTCTTTTTCATTAATGAATTAATTATCTGAAAATGAAAGAATTTATATCTGTCCCTTTGATAAAGGAAATGGTATACTAGTATATAATAAAGACGATTACATTAATATAGTGAATGAGATCGTAAATGATAATTCAGAATTTCAAAAAGTAAGTTCCGAAAATTTAACACACTTATTAATGAAGAAAAAATTTGAAGATAAGTTGAATACATGAATAATTAATACATTAAATGAAAAATCTTCAATATGGTTTTTATTTTGTTGTTAGCAGTTGAAATGTAAATATAGTCGTGTTTTGATGAATTAATCTTTTTATCAATCATCACAGTGATGCATTTTAACTGTCTCATTTCCGATTTTCCCAGTTTAAAATGTCGTGATATTCAAGAATCCTCCTGACAATTCTGTCTTGCATTTCCACGATTTTAATAAAAAAAATTATTAATCACAGCATAAAGCAAATGCAGTTCTAATTAATTGCAAGGCACTCATTTTTCCAGTTTCAATGTCACTGTCTCTCTTCCATTTTTTGAAGTATTATGTTATATATATATATATATCTTCCTATGTTATCATAATTTGATACATCATAAATAGCTATTTCAATAAGTACTATCAAGACATTGTTAACGAGAGCTCATAACCTGGATAATACATTTATTTTTTATGCCAATTTCCACTATTTTTACATGCATTATTTTTAATGGTTATGCATCGCAGTAGCCATGGTTTCTTAAGCAACATTTTCACAAACAAAATTCATTTTATGAATTATTTAGTTGCGCAATCAATATCAATACAACTGCGCAATAAAATCCATTGTCAACTACATTTTATTGGTCTCCGTGTGCATTATAAGATTCAATAGCATTCCTTCCCAGATTGGGCGAATAATCAGACATTCACTTTCGAAAATATTGAAATTTTCCTGCTAAGCAAATGTGCAAGATTCTAAAATATAAATGTATATTAGCAATGCATTTTGTTTTCCTATTATTGACTGCATGTACATGCACATATTTAATCTATTTATCCAATTATATATATATATATATATAAAGATTATAGGCATTGTATTTACCATCGGTTTTGTTTTGTATTGGCGATTAAACATGTTTGCAAAAAGATGTTTTAGTGTATAATTTAAGCAGGCATATATATATATATATATATATGTCGAAATAGGTATAACGTTGTATGATTTAGAGAAGTGCTAATGCTTCCGATGATGCAAAAAATTGTTAAAAGGAGTGATTTAATTAGATGAATTAATTTTTCCTATTATTTACACAGATTTAATCATTTTGGGTGTTATTTGATTTCAAAGAATAACATGAGATTATGATGAATTTCAAACGTACTAATCCTCACAACAGGTGAATGGAACGTGTATCCAAAATCAACCGTTTTTGTCTTTAAATATTAATCAATAGTCTTTCGCAGACATCTGCTAGCATTTGTTGCATAAAAATTCGCTCTATGTGAAATGTTCAACCGCAAACACTCTGCTAGGAGAGTGCAGCTTCAGGTTAAACTCAAGATTTATCATTTTATCATTTCCTAATTGACATGTGTTTAGCAAAAAGTTAAGGAAGAAAGAGAAGCGAAAAAATCTCAATTTGATTCAAGACATTATTATATTATCGATACAGTTGCCGATTCTTTGGGTTTGGAGCAGGCAGAAGCAGTTGAATTCATACTTGATGGAGTGCAGGTATGCAATTGCCAAACTTGAAATTTTTTCTAATTATACTTATTGTAGCGTAATATCAGCAAATAGATTATCAATCCTTATGTTATATCTTAGATCATTATGTATTAACGCCACTTTTTTTTACATCTATTAATTATTTTGAGGTAATTGCAATATATACATTTAATTATAGACGTTGTTTTCCATTTAAATATTTTATGATAGACATCCTGCTTTGAGAATTTAGTGACTTATTTTGTGAAAAAACGTTGATTTTTGCTGTAACCTATGATTTTAGAACAGTTCACATTACTCACTTAAAAAATATATTTGAAATCAGCCCAAATTATAACTCTTACCCACTTATTCACATACATATATTTTTCAGAAATTTCCAGCTTACCAAATTGGTCTTTCCTGGTAGATTATGTTTGAATCTTTCGAGACCTAGAAGAAAAAAATATCGGCCAGCTTTCCATTTTTGAAATAGTGGCATTTCTAATATGTAATATATCTCATTAATTTATTAGTTTATGAACTAAATACATATAAATTATGTGATCTCAATATAGTCAATTGTTAACAACAAGAGGTCACATAGACCATGAGCACAATTTATGTAGGTAAAATTTGTCACTCTCACTGTCTAACGTTCTATGTTGTTTGTGTAAAATTTTTCTTCATTTAGATAGAAGCGTTTACAAAGTTTTTTGAGCCCTATGGATCGGCAAAACTAATGTTCTTCTTCCAAGAAGAGATTTCAACTGATATGGGTAAGTCTCATACTTAATTAAGACAAGTTATCAGAAATATGCACCTAGATCTAAAGCGCCAATCGTCAATGAAACCAGCTCTCAAGCAATACAGAAAACGACTCTTCATCACCGATGGCACAGATGCACCTTTGCGAGGGCAGTGTTTGTTTTTCGTGCGAATAAACATTGAAAAGGCAATTGTGCAGGATAACATCCAAGAGGTAAGCACATGACTTTCACTGTTAGCTGCTTATTTATTTGAAAA
Source organism: Hofstenia miamia (assembly GCA_900660155.1). Classification (NCBI taxonomy): domain Eukaryota; kingdom Metazoa; phylum Xenacoelomorpha; order Acoela; family Hofsteniidae; genus Hofstenia; species Hofstenia miamia. The sequence goes on from CABFPE010000087.1 coordinate 1,683,310, forward strand.
AAATAAAAGTTTAGAATATCAAAAAATAAACTTATAAAACTATTAGTGTATTAATAAGTATAGGTGGTTTGTTGTTCCTCTAATGATGTTAAGAATTTTACTATCTTAAAAACGAGAAAAAACCAATATGTGCTCTATTTCATGATCATATTTATAATTTCCATGTGTAAATGTAATATCTTTAAACATATGATTTTTATGGTGTTTCAAATTCTCTTACCAATTCTTAGCATGGGTTATTTTTTATCCCAAGCACAATTAGAATTCTCTAACAAAGTAACTCGTCATATTATATATGTCTTTAAGTACAGATTTCAAAGTTCGCTTTCGGTTTAAACTATCCCGGAAGACTATTTAGAGATCTTGAAGAGAAGTTATTTTTAGTTATTTTTAGAACCCTTTAGATAAAAAATTTTTTGTTTAGTAATAATGGTAAATTCTGAAAATCTCATTTTCCATACATATCTTTTGAAAACTGTGATTCAATGTCATTCTATAGGTAGATGTTACCAGGAGTTGGCAAGGTATGCCTTCCANTGTATTAATAAGTATAGGTGGTTTGTTGTTCCTCTAATGATGTTAAGAATTTTACTATCTTAAAAACGAGAAAAAACCAATATGTGCTCTATTTCATGATCATATTTATAATTTCCATGTGTAAATGTAATATCTTTAAACATATGATTTTTATGGTGTTTCAAATTCTCTTACCAATTCTTAGCATGGGTTATTTTTTATCCCAAGCACAATTAGAATTCTCTAACAAAGTAACTCGTCATATTATATATGTCTTTAAGTACAGATTTCAAAGTTCGCTTTCGGTTTAAACTATCCCGGAAGACTATTTAGAGATCTTGAAGAGAAGTTATTTTTAGTTATTTTTAGAACCCTTTAGATAAAAAATTTTTTGTTTAGTAATAATGGTAAATTCTGAAAATCTCATTTTCCATACATATCTTTTGAAAACTGTGATTCAATGTCATTCTATAGGTAGACGTTACCAGGAGTTGGCAAGGTATGCCTTCCAAGCAATCAGACGAACACCACATAACCTGGACGTATTGTCTAAAAATAAATGCTACTCTATTTTCTTAACACGTTTTGTATATTTCCATGGATAAATAATAATCCTTGCGATTATTCGCTCGGCAGATTTCAAATCACCAACCGACAAGAAAAGGGTTATTCTTCGTATCAGAGAAACAACAAAAAACATCGCAATAACAACAACAGTGGCTGCAATAAGTATTTTTGTGAAGAGGTTCTAGCTTTTTTGTTAATAAAATTTGCCAAATCAGTTGGAGAAGACTGTGATAGATTTATAACTAATCGTAACATTACTCTTTTTATCACTATTTATTCCTGACAAAGTCTTAACGAATTTTCACAATCTCCTTGGATTCGTTTTTTTGAAAGATTTGATTTTTTGGTAATAAAATTGTTTCTGCTTAACTGTAATTTCACAGTTAATAAATTCGTGAAGCTTTCTGAAACCCTTAATCTTGTCTTGTTTGAGTGCAATTTGACGTCTTTTTTGGTTTTCGTAATTTGTCATCAACCCCAGACTTATTATTTAATTTTATTTCGACCATGATTTTGGGAAAACAGGTATCAATTGCTACTATCATGTAATGAGCAAATTTTTCCATGATTCTGCGAATTTTGTACTGATAGGTAATTGTTTCCAACTTAACTCTCAAAACTTTTACCAAATGACGTTCTATTGGCTTCGTTTCTGCTTGTTCTCCATATGAATTTACTTCCATTGGTTTGTTATTTGTTTCAATTCTTTTCAAGCCTATGCTTAAATGCTTACATCCCCAGGTAGGTTAAATACCATTTCTTATTAGTAAAAATCTTATCCAATATTTTAGGACAGTGTGTGTGAAAATCAACCAATTGTTTTAATTGCTCTTCTCTAATGAGGAAACTAGTGTTCGTTTCATTAACATCATTAGGGAATTTTTAAGTAACAAATTCCAATCTTCCACGCAGATAGCCTTATAACTCCTTTTTATGTTCTTTTCCCATTAGGGGTGGTAAACTACATAACTATCTATTTACTTACATTTCTTGGACTGCAGTTGGCTATAAAACACAACCAAAAGTTTGCTATTGAATGCTCATTATTCACAAACTGAATCCTTTCCCATCTAATACTTTAATCTTCCTTAATACATATTACCAAATCTCTACCGTTGTATGTTCTTTGAATTTTGTTCTATGATTACGCTCAATATGATTACCAGCTATATTAACTGATTCATCGGGATTTTGAAAGATTAATTGAGTTTCAGTTAGCAACGTCAGTATTGAAAAGATTAAACTATATTGAGGAGTTCATTCATTTTAAATCTAATTGATGGTAAATTATTGTATGATTTTTGTACTTCGTTTGTAATGGCAAACACATTTACGTGTACATTGGTACAATATGAACAACAAGTGATTTGTGAAATTGTAAACGAGTTGTCTAACACTCTCTGTAAGGTATTATACTAAAATTTTTATGAAAATTTATGCATTTTGTATTTAGATGATCAGTTTTCACATTCTAGATCCTCGCGAGAGCGGTCTATTAACTTCTATTGAGCAAATGATGACAACGATATTCTTACCAGTGTTGAGCACAATGGATAAAGGGTGGGGAGAGCTGCAAGGAACTAGTGGTAGAGAAGTCCGTGGAACATTTGTAAACAATATCGAAAGCTTTATTGCAGTTTTGCGATCAGCACAGAGTAGTCTAGAAGATTCAATGAGTCTTGCAGTTAGTCATATTACTCTTTGTTCAATCATTCAATTTTCCTTAGGAATGCAAAGCTTACGATTTAAGTATTCTTAAAACTCCCAATGATTTCATTGCAGTGGCTAACAGTTCTGAATCTATGGAAAAGATTGAAGGTTGCATTGCTGAATGGATCAAACAAATTTCTCAGGTATTGGCCGAAAGCGAACAGATGCGACGTGAAGATGACAATGTAGGTCCACGTGCAGAATTAGAATATTGGAAAAAGAGAATGGCAAAATTTAACTTCCTTGTAGATCAACTTAAAAGTAAACAAGTTCGAACTGGTGAGTTTTCCTAATTTGTAGTAAATTTGTTACATTTTATGCTAATTTATTGATATATTACGTTCAGGATATAAATCAGCTATATCTTTCCAAATTATTGATTTCCACATTTTAACATAAAAATAATCACTAAATCATTTATGCAATTTTAGAAAAACTATTAATGTGACATCGTTCACATTTCCTCAGGAGAGAATAATCAGGAAATCGTTTATGAAAATGTAGACAATAAAACAGGTGTAGCTATGCAGAAATTTGCCAATATCCTAAGCTTAGATAGTTTCCTACAGATTTACTCAATGTATTTCCAAATAATCGCTTAAAAATATGATTTTGTCTAGTTTTACACATTTTTCATTATTTTTATACAATGAATGTTTAGTTCTTTGTTGTCTGCAAGCTGCAAAGTCGAAGACAGTACAGACTTGGTTAAATCTTGATAGAAAAATTACAAATTTAGCAAACGAAGCAAAAGACAATGTAAAGTATTTATATACATTGGAGAAGTTCTGTGATCCACTTTACAATAGCGATCCAGTAAGTTGCTTATATTATTCAGATGAATCATGATTTAAATAGGTTAGTATGGTAGATGCGATTCCTGGACTCATCAATTCAATCAGAATGATTCACTCAATTAGTCAATTCTATAACACTTCTGAAAGGATGACGGCGTTATTTAGCAAAGTCACTAATCAAATGATAACAGGTATCTACACAATTATCTTCAATTTTTTAAAGCCAAACTTAAGAAATACTTCTACATATTTACTATTTTGCCTTGAGTCAAATTTCGGGGTAACCTAGTCAAATATTTATTTGTTTTAATCTTTAAATCATCTAGAAATCTGTGTAATGCCCGGTCTTTGTGAATTTGAAGTTTAGCTCTTTTGAAAATAGAAACCTAATTAGCAAACCAAGATTCAATAATACTGGTAATTTTCAATTGTGCACCACTAGTATAAACGACCCCTATTTTATAAAAATAAAAGATTCTAATGAGCTAATTTGGGAAAAATTATAGTTTTTATGAACGCTGATAAATAATGAATGAGTTGGGCAAAGCATAGCTGTAGATCCAAATTATAGATTGAAACTAAAATTTTAGCAAAATCAATTTTACTGGAAATATGAAAATGAAGAAACATTGCATACCATTTAGAGGATGTTTCAAAAAACTAACATGCTGAATTACCTTCACACAAACTGGAAGTCAGTTTGGAAATGATAAGAAAAATTATAATTTTGTTTTATTCTTTATTAATTCATGAAAATATCATCTTAATGTTAGAACTTCAGTTCATGAAATCTCAATTTGATTGATTGAACTTTAAAATTTTGTTGAATATATCTCTCGTTCACCAGACCTCACACTCCTGGACTTTTTTATGTGAATATTTAAAAGCAATAAAAATTATTAAGTTGAACATAATTGGACTAGAATTCGTAAGACATTGTGGCATGAGTAAGTTATTGCACTAATGATTTTCGGACCAGAATGAACATCGAATAAAGAAGCGGCAATCAAATTCGTTAAAAAAAGATTAAATTAATATGCACTTGATTTACAATTACTGTGTACATGATATATCCTTTTGAGGCAAAAGTTGCCCTAAAATGTTTACAATGGGTTTCGAATTGTTCTTTAACATTGCTTTTGAAATTTTCTTAGAAATAAATTATATTAATAGCATACAGTATAAGCTGAAATTCGCTTTAGCTTGTAAGTCATACATAACCTGTAATGGGGTTGAAACGATATGGTCACAGGATCGTGAAGAGCTGCTTGAAAAACTGAGAGTGAGTATCAAGCTGAACAAAGAGTATCAACTATCGTTTCAACTTGCAAAACAGCGATTGGAAAGAACACCCGATGAACGTCAATTTGACTTCAGTGAAATGTATGTGTTTGGCAAGTTCGATAGTTTTGTGAAACGGTTGGATAAAATTATGGAGATGTTTACGATGATGGAAATATACAGTCATCTTAAAGAGGCACCCATTGAAGGAATGGAAACATTTTCAAATAAATATCTGGTACATTAATTTGTTTATAAGTTAAATCTTGACATGCTTGCGTATTTGTTTATGTCTTCAAAGGTTTCTTCTATGCAATAGTAAATTTGTTATAACTTACTTTTTTGTTTTCAAATGAAAATATTTTCAATGTTATCATTGATGGTTATTTGATTGAAATTTTTAAAGCGTTTTGTTTTTGAATCTTTGTCGGTTTTTTTGATATATTGAGATATCTTCACTTTTTTAATATTATTTGCATAAAAACCTGTATTTCTTATGGTTCTTTTTCAGTCCTGGTTACATCATTAACATGTATAATATATAACTTTAGACCATTGTTACGTCTATGAAAAATGTAAAATACGATTTTCTGGATTCACGAAGAATTGACTTTGATAACGATTTTGAAGACTTTCAAAGGAAGATTGGTCTTTTGCAGGATGATATAAAGAAATACATGGACAGTATATTCGACAAAGTGCCTAATATTATGGCTTCCATTAAGCTAGCACAAAAATTTGAAAGGTTTGTGCACATGATTTTATTGTCTTATAATAATGTTTTATTAATGTTAGAATTACACTTTCACTTAAGAAGTAGTTACAAAAACAGAAAATGTGGTGCCAGACATTTTATTTTATTTTGCCCAATTGTAATTAATATATTGGCAGTAGTATTGCATCCCTAGCTTGCACTAATATAAAATTATAAATTTAATGCATGTATATAGATTGAGATTACCTAAACTTGCGATGAAAGACGTTTATGAAAGACTTCTTCATCAATATGGCAGAGAGATTGAACACACTGCAAAATTATATCAGAGACATAAGAGTGGACCCACTATTACAAACAATTTTCCACCAGTTGCTGGTAAAATAATGTGGTCAAGACAGCTGTTTCATAGAATCCAAGAACCAATGGATTTTTTTCAGGTTTGTTTATTAACTCTTTTAAAAAAATTGAACATCGTTTAAATTTTAACTTTGCAAATGATATTTTTAGAATCTTAAAAAGATGTATCTGTGATTTTTCTATAAAAGCAACTATTAGTTTGGAGAAACGGCAAATCATTTTTTTCAAATCAATTCCGATATTTTTGCTTAAATTTCTATTAAAATTTATTAATTTGATACAATTGATACAATTGTATAGTTATTTTAAACATCAATGAAAATCAATACTTTTACCAAAATACTGCATTAAGCAAGATGAAAGTGATTTAGGATGTGCTAAGATGGAATACAAAGTGGAATGTATCCCCTTAGCCCAATCCCCCCGTCTATAATTTTAAAATTTTTAAATAGATTTGCTCATTTAACAATTTTAAATCATTTACACATGTATTAAATTAACTTTAATAAATAGTTTTTATAAGAACCTGGTAGGTTTGCTTAATAAGGAATTTTTGTTGAAATGCCAATTATTGATTCAGCACTCTAAATATCCGATCGCATTACTTTCAAATTCAGTTTTTAAGAAATTAGATCAAGAGGAGATAATTTCTTATTTAACATTTGATTTCACACTTTACGAATATCTTGATTTAATTTGCTTTCGTAAGAATAATGCATTTCCATTGATTCACTACATTATGATTATAAAATAATACATAATTCCATTTCTTATATCAATAATGCAAACAAGACATTAAGATATTTTTAGGAAAACCAAAGTGCCCTGTTAGAGACTGCAGACGCTAAGAAAGTCATTCGCAACTATAATAAATTAGCGAAAGTTTTAATGGAATACGAGCTCCTATATCACAACAGCTGGACTAAACAAATCGATTTAGTTAAGTCTGGATTGTCAGCTACACTTCTTGTAAAGCATCCTGATACGCAGGAGTTGTATGTGAACTTTGATCCGGACATCTTCACATTAATTCGAGAGTCAGAATGCATGATTAAATTAAATCTTGCAGTCCCTGGACCTGCTCAATCACTTCTTAGGAAGCGAAATCACTTCAATGATATTTACACTAAATTAGAAGTAAGTGAATATGAATAATATGAAGTAATTTTTCAACTATCAAGTATGATTACAGACAAAATTTCTATGTATTTTCAGGTTTTATTTATTCGAATTTGCTGTGATCGTTGTTTTTAGTGCCTGCTAGCAGATAACCGGTCTCTTCGTGCATCAATTCCTAACATCATGCGTCCATTATTTGTTCCTCATTTGATGAGAATTGATAAGGCAATGGAACCTGGACTCATTAAGCTGACATGGACATCTATAAATATTGAAGATTATTACAAAAGTGTTAAAGAAGTTCTTGGTTAGCTTAAATGAATACTATATTTAGCTTAATTTATCATATAGATGATATTAAGTTGTTGATCAATCGTTGTCAAGACTTAATGACTCACCGAATTGAAGGAGTATTGAATGAAATGACATCCATTTCATTGTTAGAATTACCAGAAGATGAAGCATGGACTGTTGATCATTTCTTATCAAGAACTAAAGTATTTTGAAATATAGCGTTCTAGAGTTATGTAAAAATTTTGTTAGTATTTAGCTGCAAGAGGAGCACATATACTCCAACTCAAAAGTCGCTTAGTAGAAGAAGCATGTCATGAGCTTATTAGCATGATTATGACATACGATGATCCACATCTTCTTGAAATTGAGGAAGAAGAAGAGGATGAAGAATATGAACGTAAGACTTTTCTATTAGCCTTCTAATGTAATTAAGTATGATTGGACTTTCATAGATATTTACCAATGCATTATAGTAGTATGAAAAACATACACTTAAAATTCTAGTTCAACTTTTATTCTTCAGCGGTAGTTGAACGTTTAAAAATATGATTTGAAAAAATTTTAATTGAATATTTTTAGCTAGATGTGATTAAAAACATTATTTTTATTTTCTAAATTTAATTGGAATTCTAAATCATAGTAGAATTAATGCTAATGAGTATGCAACAAATGTTTAGTTGGTGCTTTAACCGATGAAATGTTGCTTCAACATTACGTTCGCAAGCATTCTCTATTTGTTGGAGAGTTCTCTAGTAACTACTTCTAAGACTCTTTCTTTCTTCTTTCTCTATTATTATAGTGAATGGTATGCTAAGATTGAAATTAAGATTTAGATGATGAAGAGGGAATGGAAGAAAAACCGCAAACCGCTGACCGTAAACGCCAATCGAAAATTCTTAAAAAGAAAATTGAGCTGAAACAGCAGTTAGAAGACGAAGCTTATGAACTACTTAATCATTTAGAACACAGGTATTTTGTAATACTGGCGAAAAATTTTTTCACAGATTTTTAAAATAGCATTTATAAACAAATTCATGGTTTTTCAACCAATAAGTAAATCTTCCCAGGAAAACAATCGCCTGGGACTTAATAATGGAGGCCTTTAAATCATTTTTGGAACTTCAATTGGATCTTCGTTAATTTGTACATTTTATTGCAGTCTTTTTAATTATATCTTTTTGCTTATATTATATATATATTTATATATATTATTATAATATACTGTATATATATATATATTACTTGTGAATACTTTTGACAACAAGCATTAATTTTAGAATTTGATGTATGACCTGTAAAGTCAATTATATAATTCTATTTTATTATACTTAATTATATAGGAATATTGATGCTTTGGTTCGTCTAACAAGGATGTCATTGGATCAACTTAAGAAAAGAATAGCTACAAGTAGTATCTACTCTGAACGTTCCTATGATGTAAAGCCATTCTTTCGCGCTGACATTACACTTTGCATTCCAAAGATTATAATGGTTCCTTCTTTGGATGAAATTCAACAGTCCGTCAATAATTGCATTAAATGTGTTCTTTCTGTATCAAAAGGAATAAGCCAATGGAGTAAGGAACGCAAATCGGTAAGATTATTACATTAATATCTACATCGCCATAAATCACAACTCTCCTGTAAATTAAATTACAAAGCATATCATTCATTTGTGAAATTCAAAATTCGTGATAATACTTGAATTAAATATCTACATGAAAGCAATGTCGCAAGCTTCATGCAAAGACGAACTTATAGGTTCAATCAACCTATTAGTTAAGATAATAACAAAATATCATTTTTTAATTATATCTCGATTGTATACATGTGGTCTATCAAAAATTTAATTTTGTAGAAATATACTTAGTTTTTTATTACATACACTTGACAATGCGCTTAGCTAACGTTTTCCATATAACTGACTATACGTGATATACTAATAACAGAATATATCAAAAGTTATCATGCTGTCTATTTATCAAAAAATCGTGCAATGTAGGAATTTATAACTGTTATATAAGATGTTTAGAAGGTAAATTTAATATTAATAAAAATTATTGTTACTATGAGCGATGAGTTTTTATTAAATATGGACATTTTTCAGTCATACTACAACAAGTATTTTATAATAGATTCTCAATGATTAATTTGCGTAATTTATATTTAGCAAAAACAACAAGAGCAAGAACGTATCCAGTCAGTTTTGGGCAAATCAGATGTTTCAGAGTCGGCAGAAGAAACCAAAGTGCGTTTAGAACGACGTACAAGTCTATCATCTGTTATGAGTGAAAAATCAGTAGAGACTCTTATCTTCAACAAACGCATAGAAATTGAAGGACAGCAGGTGCATATCATGGCAGCCACTAAGAATTATTTTAAGAATGTTGCTGAGCAGAACAAGGAAATTATCAAGTTGCTTACGCATTTGAACTCATCAATTAACTCGAACAAAAAGGTAATTTTACTTAGATATTGTAATTTCTCTTTCATTTCAATGATTTAGTTTAGGATTAATTCAATTCCATAACATTCGAAAGATTGTAATCTTTAAATATTACGATTAGTTTACTTTTTAATGACTGCAGTCAGTTCGATTGGCTTATGTACCGTTTTAATAACATTGGCTTGAGTTAGATCTAAGTCCGCAGTTAGAGTTGGCAAAGACCTCAACTACTAATCAAACAACAAAAAATGTTGTAAGGGGGTTGCCTCTGGTTATAAATCTGGTTACGTTGTTTTTATAAAACAACAAGTATGGTTCAAGTTTGGTTTGATTTGTGTCAGGTTTTCCAAACGTTGGGTTGTAATCAATGCTCAATCAGTTGATAATATTTGATTTTATTTGTTGGTAGTGAATACATCTTCATACATATTTTTTAAGTAATTTATGTTTTAACTGTATTTTGTTTACAAATCTTTCCCATCAATTTGTCTGGGATATGTTGTATGGTTAAATTCTTAAAAGCGATTGTGAGTGTTTGCGCCAGATTATGGAAATGGCCGTTTGAGTTAGTTTGGGTGTGTTGTTGATGAAAGCTATTTGATTTGCAAAGGAAGAACATAATTTGTCTCTAATTTCATAAGCCCCGAGTTCCAGATCATGTGGTTATTACTAAGATTCTTGATAAGATCAAACTTTTTAGCTAATTTTTTTAAATATTGTGACAACAGTGAAAGTATTCAATAACAGAAATGTAGTAGATACTTGCCAAATATTCTTTAAAATACAATTCAGCAAAATGTTTATTGAGTAATGGTCTTAGCTTTTATAAACGCTGCTTGTCCTAAAGTATTTTTTCCAAAATAATACTAGCATTTATTTTTAGATGAATGCATAATTTTGTTCCTCATAATGCGCTTGTGATCGCTGTGTAGTAGCAAGGTTTGAAGTGTTCTTGTCAAACAATCCATGAATAATACTTACAAAATATGTTTTCACTTTAGTACTGAATGTCAATTGGACATGTGGGTAACCATTTGGGAATGTTGCATATATTTATTAGGCTAACCTCTCGACATAACACAGATTCACAATGCACAAATGGAAGCAATTTACATATTTTAGTTGAACGCAACAATTCGGAGATTATGTTTCTTTAATGGGGATTTGAAGGAGAAAACTTTTAAAAAAAAATTCCCTCATTGCTTATAAGTGGAATTTTATTAGGTATTTACTTGGAATGGTACATAAAACTTCAGTTAGAAAAGTTTTGAAATAAATCTTATTTATAGAAATGTAAGATTCAACTAACAGATTGCTCAAAAGGCTAAAGGTTATGTAAATTTCTATTTTTCCTCAGTTGACTTATTGCTTTACTGTTTGAGCAAATAGACTATGTATCCTCGATGAAATCAAATATCATTACTAAATTTACTCCCTATTCAGCAAATATCCAAATCAGCTCATCATTCGCTAAAAGAAATCATCCCCAAGAGATAAAGTTCTTAACAGAGCACCTGCATGAGTGAAAGCCAGGAACAGACCTCCAAGCCTTCTGAGCATTTTTAAATATGTTTCCGGACCGATATCCTTTAATGTTTTAGTATTCTCTCTGAAAGGCAGATGAAATTTTCTAATGTATGTTAATAAGTTCTAATTTTAACGTGTTGAGTAATTTCATCTTTCTGCTGTATGCAAATAATCTTTGAGTATTGAAATCACGTTTGTTGTCATGAATTTTCAATTGAAACAATGATCAAAAGATGAATTACATGTATAATGTAATATTATTTACTTTCTTTATTAGCAAGGTGATAAGATTTACCATATCAATGCAAATATGTAATTTCACATGTAATCCGTTTTTTCAAATGTGGATCAAAAATGTATTTGGCTAAGAGCGATTTTGATCCAATAACTTATTAATAATCTGATCATGTATTTCGACCAACTCCGAACGCTATTTGTCAACTAGTGTTATTGAATATCTTTGTCATATTTCAAAATTCAGTTTTTATTCAAAGTGGAACAAGTACTGCAGTACTATTAATATACATAAATTAAGTAATTGCATCTGCCAGCATATTTTTTCAAGAAATATCAAATTTCATTTTAATACGTTCATATCTACCATATAATTATATTTTTACTGGAAATGTTTACCTTAGTAATTCAGTTATTTCCATTAATGCCTGTTCTTTATTGATATCTTGATATTCTTTTGTATCTTTGTGTTACAAAATTTGTCATCGATTTTTTGTGTCTAAAATATACAGAAACCCAATTTTTCATAATTTTATTTGAGAAATTGTCCTTGCAAAAACAATATTTATGATTTTTGGCAGTGGTTTATACATTACATATAAATATTGCATGTACAAAGAATAGGATTTAGTAACCAATTTAGGAAGTTCTTTCTTCGATGGATTACTTCAATGTTTACAAACATCTCTGGCATGAGGAACGTGAAAATGTAATTATTGAATTTGAAAGAAGAAAACCAACTTTACAAGACTTTATAAGTAAAATTGTGTACTACAGAAGTTTGGAGGAGGAAATTGACGAAGTCGACGAATTCTTTCCCTCAGGACCAGTTGCACTTTACACAGGTGAAAACATACATGTTATATTTTTTCAGTGCAACACTAAATGCATTTTCTTATATAGAGCATAATAATTACGTCATTTACATAATTTTACTTTAGATTTTACATTCACGGGTCAATAATATAGTAATTGTATTTAAGAAACGTTTGTGTATTCAGCATGATTGTCATGATATTCTTTGCTTTCAAATAATAATCGCAGCACGTATAAAACACTAATAAATTCCTTGTAATAATTAAATCTATCCTTAGTAAAATTCATAAAGTTTTAAAAATTTAGTTTATGGGTTTATGCAGGACTGGTTCCCTTCCTATTACTTTAGTAGAGCTTGGATTAAGACATGAAGTTTATAATCTTTAGAAATAGTTGCAATTTTATGATATACATAAAGGTCTACTATAAAAACGGCTTGATGATTTATTAAAATGTGGCCATCAAAACACCTCATTTATATTTAATATCTGTGCAAAATTTTGGAATAAATTTCTGATTATTATTGTATTTATTGCTTCACTATTTTTTAGTAGTGTAAATCGCCAGTCCGTTATTAACATAGGTCTTGTGTGCACTCAATCTAAACATATTAAAATTAATTTCACCTATTATAATCCTTTCTTTTAGAGAAAATGAAACTTGCTCTGAAACAAGAAACCAAAAATTGGATGCTTGATTTCAGCCGATTTTGCAATAAAAAGTATAAAGCAGATATGGATGAGATATTTTTCTTCATTGAGGACCAGAATAAAAAACTTAGCCGAGATATTAAAGATCTTGATGACATTCGAACTGCGATGGATTCATTAGCTGATATTCGAGAAAATGAAATCCGACTTGACATGAAATTAGGTCCAGTAGAAGTAAGTATGATTTCTATTACATTAGCAATAGGTGTATAAACCTCTAGCTTAAACCACCATGCGTTTCTATTCACATTCATTTTAGTAATATTAAGATGAGTGGCATATGAGTCAGAATTGAATAAAAAACATGATGTGTTCTAAGATGTTTAAACAAAATTAATTTTTTCAATGCATTATGTGTGAGTTTTATTCTTGCGCCACACAAAAACAATGCAAATGAAGCTGTATGCAACAAAGACTTTAGACTCTCGAATGAGTCTTCTAAATCGAAAAGATTTTGAGGCCTGAATTTTTATGTTCTGATTGTGTTCTTTCGATTAAGTATACATGAGAATTTTTTTTGATGATTACCGTATTTTTTACAAAACTGATTTGAATGTATATTTTACAGATTTCTTCTAATTTATCTAAATATGATTCACTTAAAAATTTTTACAGGAATGCTATGCAATGCTAAGCAAGTACGATCTACCTGTTAGTAAAGAGGAATTAGAAAGAATCGATACTTTGCGATACAGTTGGGATTTGTTGAGGCAAAGTGCTTATGCTAAACAGTGTTATCTTACCGATATTCAGCCAAGATTCAAAGGAAGTCTCTTGGACAGAGTGGAACAGTTCAATGAGGACACCGCTCTTTTCTACGAGGATTACGACAAGAAAGGCCCACTTGCTGACGATCTTAAGTCAGATCCAAGATCTGCCAGTGACGCTTTGCTTATATTTCAGGTAGATGCAATTTAACAATATTTCTTGTACATTACTGTTTATAAGAAACAAAGTTTGAAATTATAGAAAAAGTTATAGAAAGCATCAATAATGAAGGACTCCACATAAATGAGAAATGCTATCATCATTTATATACATAACATCGGAAATTACATTCTCCTGGTGGATTTTAAATTACTTTAATTTGATATCTTTCAATATTTACTAAATTGTGTTGAGAAATAATCAAAAAATTTAACTGTTGATCCCGCTAGTTAAAGTGGTAAGCTTTGTACGCGAAATTTCCTTTTCGCTATATCTTACATAACATGAATATACATGGGTACCCTTTCGCAGGAGCATAAACTGAAAACTAAACTACCACAAAATTTGAATTTACAATATAAAATTGAACTTGTGCAAACAATCAATATCATAACTTTAATTTTTACAAAAATATCTCTTCAATAATATTTGCGACCATGACTGCATTAATTAAATTTTAAAGTACCTGTTGATTCACCTTAAAAACAATAGTGCTATAGCTTAATGGGTATTTCCATGATTGAAGGAATAAACTGTTCAATTATAGCCTCTGCACGCAAATGTATAAGATATTCAGATACTTTTGCTTAATATTCATTTAACGTGAGACTGCTTTTGATAATCGAGTCAGAATTTTTCTNATAGCTTAATGGGTATTTCCATGATTGAAGGAATAAACTGTTCAATTATAGCCTCTGCAAATGTATAAGATATTCAGATACTTTTGCTTAATATTCATTTAACGTGTGACTGCTTTTGATAATCGAGTCAGAATTTTTCTATTATGTCGCATCAAGATTTCATTCTTTAAAAGACAAACGCTTTTAGAAAAATCCAACTACTAATATTTCATTCAAAACAAGCAATTATGCTAGCATTAGTTAAATGAAACGTCAATCAGGCCTAATTCTAACACGTGTTGTTGCAAACTGTCTCTCACAGTGAATGACATTTTAGACAATTACAAGAATGCCAGAACTATACTTTGAGCCGCTTAAAATTTTCGTTTATTAAAATGCTTCAAAGAGGCTTATTTCCTATGCTTACTTGTTTTTATTTACACTATTTGGTTTTTTTGTATCTGTATCATTCTTCTAGCATCAGTTTTGAATTTCTGCAGTAGAGTTCAAGTTTCTCCATACATTCACTTCAAAAAATGAACAATATTTTTTTTCAAGATCATAATAATAAAAATTTAGAATCGCTTTGATGCACTAAAACGAAGTTATGAAACATATACCAGAGGTGAACAACTGTTTGGTTTGCCTCAAACGGAATATCCTCGATTGATGGCAATTGAGAAAGAGATTCGTCTGTTGAGTAGATTATATGGTCTGTACAACAGCGTAATGGATAGTATCGATGGATATAAAGATATCTTGTGGGTTGAAGTTGATATTGAAAAAATTAATACAGAACTCACTGAATTTCAAAATAGGTATAAATTCGTTTGGATTTCTTTCTTTATATTTTGTTGTAGACTTCGTTATATGGTCCGCGTTGAGTGAGTGAAACATATGTGTATTTGAATTTATTATTCTTGTGTAGTAGCATTTTCCCTTTAATTAACTGAAAATCTCCCCTTTAGCCTATTGAAACATAAGTGTTTTGTTGATTGTAAACTGAAATTTCTATCCTAATCGTTAGCTTCTTAGCTCAAATTGAATGTAATTTTGTATTACTCGGTTTAGAATACAATTTGAATTAATTCAAACACCAAATATACATGTAGGTGTAATTGTAAATATATTTGTTTATATTTGTGCTAGAGATTTTCCAGGGTAAAGCTATTTTAAATTCACAAAAATATGATTCCAGAACTTTTTTGGTTAAGGCACTATGTTTTATGTTGTATAACTATTAAGATTGAAATGCACGCTAAAGCAACGTAAGCGTTGTTTTAATTTCGAGCATTTATTTTAAGGTATCATTCGACTAATTATTTTCATAAGATGGCATACTATTACAAAATCAATGCTAGTACAGAGTTTAAAACCTATATTTAGATGTCGGAAATTACCTAAGGGATTAAAGGATTACGCAGCGTTTAACGAATTGAAGCGCAAGATTGATGGTTTCACTGACATGTGTCCTCTTCTTGAAATGATGGCTAATAAAGCAATGAAGCCCCGCCATTGGGAACGCATCTCAAAGTTAGTAGGCAAGGAGCTAGACATCGAAAGCGACCAGTTTAGCATGAAAAACATTTTGGAGTGTGATCTTCATAAATTTAAAGAAGATATTGAGGTATAGAATTTTCCAACTTTTCATAAAATGTACTAAATTTCAAGTCACACTTTTATGACAAATTTTTTAACAAATTTTTAGAAGAAGCTTTTAAAAATTCACAATAGTCTATGTTTCTATATTTGGTTCATTAGTAAATGTAAGGGCTACGTTTCCATACTTCAAGTTTCCTCTAGAAAGGACTATTCGATAAAAAATGAATGCAGGTTAAAATTTCTAATTTCATACTTTAATGCAAAGAAATTTTTGAATTACATGTAAAGTTCTTAGCGTTTAATATATGTGTTCTAACCTTGCATTTTCATTAACGTTTAAATATGTAGAAGGTGGTACAAAATGGCCTTAACGCCTATTTGTTTGCATAATGTGACATAAATATTGTGTCCAAAAGGTCATTCCGCGTATGTGCCATCTTTTGGAAGTAGTCAACGAATTCGCAATGTATGCCCTATCTTTATACGTCGAATACCATATTAACTTGAATAAATTGTTTTTAACGAAACTCATTCAAACCAAACTGAGAAATTATAGAACGATCATTGCTTTCCTTAAAGCAAACACATTTTTTTGCAACTTTTTGGCAATACACCGAAATATTCTCACAAAGCTGGTTATTGGAAGAAGCTAACTTTTCTCATAGAAATTTTTATTTTATCAATATTGGGCTTCAAAAATGAATTCCTTGTGTTCAATNAGATATATTCGAGCCACCATGTAAAGAGATATAAATTTAATAATTACTAGGGGATGCGGGTGTGCATCTGATCATTATATCTAGTAACACGTCAACAATTCACTAAAACAATGAGAACCTATTAGTATGCCAACCATTCATTGCAAAAAGGAAACTTCGTGGAAAATTTTTAGCGATGGAATTATATATTTAATGAAAAATCAGCAAAATTCTCGAGTGAAACAAAAACATTGTTCAATTTTTACATGGATTGTGTGGTAATTTATTTGACAACATAAATCTTANTCTAGTAACACGTCAATAATTCGCTAAAACAACAAAAACCTATTAGTATGTCAACCATTCATTGTAAAAAAGGAAACTTCATGGAAAATTTTTAGTGATGGAATTATATATTTAATGAAAAATCAGCAAAATTCTCGAGTGAAACAAAAACATTGTTCAATTTTTACATGGATTGTGTGGTAATTTATTTGACAACATAAATCTTATTATAATTTCAATAGCAAATATCATACTAATTTTGTTTAATTATGGAAATATGCTAGGATTTTATTGAAAGATATATCCAAACACAATGTGCAATGCATACTATGAACGCGAGATATATCGTGGAAATCATGTTTAATGGTACAAATCAATATTTAGAAGCTCAATTTGTTGGATGCACACTACTACTCATATTGGATAAATTTCTTTGATGCTGAGATATGCTGTAAAACAAAGCACCGTCATGAAAAAACGAAATCTAATGTATAAACATGCGTCACAATCATATATCAATGGAATAAATGTAAAGTTCTGTAGCATTTGTGTAAACTCTATACATTTGTGTTTTTAATTAAATAAATCTACTGATATTATTTTTCCAAGTTGCAAAATGTAACGTATTGTTCAGTTTTTACAGAGAGTGAGTCAAGGATGGTTGAATTTCTCCACTGTGGGTAAGTTATTTTACAATTAAATAATACGATTAAGTGAAAAATGATTTCTTGTACATGTTTAATGTCAATACAAATTTCCTGGCAAGACTTAATTTGCATGATGAAAACACTACATATATTATCAGTACAATGTGTAAAGAAACTAAATTACAAAATGGAAAATTGATAGTAAAAACTGTAAAAAGAATTTCTTCCTTAAAATCATTAAAACGCCAACTCCTTCACAACTGGTAACAAGTAATTTGATGTTGGGAAAGAATACATATTGACATAATCAAAATTCATCTTTCCATTGATTAAAGTGTCAGTTGCTTTTTTAACAGTAATTTGTTTTTGGTCAAATGCTATAATTCAAACCTCTCAGCAAAGAAATAAATTGCAGGAAAAATAAATTAACAAAATAATTAACTTGAAAAAATTAATTTACGAAGAAATTTATTACAAATAATTAGTGAAATAGAATTAATTTTTAAAATAGTGCTGATGTTTACAAAATTTCTTTGTTCTTTGTTTTATTTTACGTGACATTACATAGTAATTGTGGT
>CABFPE010000087.1:1707934-1719700 GCA_900660155.1 Hofstenia miamia
TATGCTAGGATTTTTTGGAAAGAAATATCCAAACACAACAACCAATGCATACTATGAACGCGAGATATATGGTGGAAATCATGTTTAATATGGTACAAATCAATATTTAGAACCTATTGGATAAATTTCCTTGATGCTGGGATATGCTGCAAAACAAAGCACCATCATGAAAAAATGATATTCTCACAAAGCTGGTTATTGGAAGAAGCTAACTTTTCTCATAGAAATTTTTATTTTATCAATATTGGGCTTCAAAAATGAATTCCTTGTGTTCAATAATGATAAAATACATGTTTTCATTGAAAAATATTTCAAGGTAAACAGTTATTGCCAAAGAATTAATGTGTGAAATGAAAAATAATTTTGTCTGTCGGTCCTCTTTTAAGCCACTTTTTTCAAAATGATTTCTAATTTCACGTTTTTTGTATGGTTTGATTTTCAGGTTCACTATAAATATTTAATTTGTGGTTTTCATCTTAATCGTGTAAATAAGATTGCTAGTGATAAGCATCAACTGCTGACATTTATTTGGGTAATGATATTAGTGTTTTTTATTAAGATAATCAAGGTAACTCAACTTTATTTCTAAAATATCAATTATTCTTCAGATATATTGATAGTGATCTTTCGATGCATCGTATATTGTTTTTTTGCTACAAATTTAATTTTTTTAATCTAATAAATAGGATAATGTTTGTCTTTTTTATTTTATAAGAAATTGATTAACTAAAATGAAACATTCGTGATTCATTTTACCTTCAAAATGAGTATAGATGAAAACAAGAATTACAATAAAAGTAACATAAACAGAACTATAGCTTAATTAAAAATTATTAGTTTGTATATCGAAGCAATCTTTACTTGGCCAGAAGGACCAATTTTACATTGACACCAATATTCTTTGACAAAGTGACATGCAATTGAACTCCACTATGTTCTTCTTGTATGAATCTGGATCTTGCTTCATTTCCTCTAATGAGCAATTCTAACCTCATCCATAAACCAAAGTAAAATAAAATTTTGAAATAACACAAAGTAATTGTTGTGTTTTACCAACCCATTTGAGAAGTTTTACAACAGCATCATTTTTTTTCTAAATATTCGATGTTTCTGCAATATTTGCAAACTATTATATATATATATATATATTAAAAATAAATCAGAATCTTTAAAGCTTGATAGCAAAGCTAATACAATAAAAACATATAAATGGCACTATCAAAAATAAATGGCAGCTTAAAGTCCAATATTTTCCTCGAGGAATGTGAAAAGCTCTTGATCATAAAGTATATTAAAGCAAGGGTATTCTTTCTTCAGCAAGTCTTTGTCCTGGCGTTTAGAGGTGAGAGAAAGATGAATTATAACTTCGCCTTTGTAATCGCCATTAGAGTGTGTTTGAATTGCACTAATTTAAATGATGTAATTTTTCCTTATCAAGTTTATATGCAAATGTTACAGTAACATAGCATTGGTTAGCAAGATTTTGGATTTTAAAATTAGGGAGGTATAAAAATGTAATAGAATATTTTGGAGTAATACAAGTTCGCTTAAAATCGTTATTGTTTAGTAAAGTTTAAAAGAAAATTTTTTGTATAATCGTTCATTTTAAAGGTTTGCTGCACGTGCATTTGTCAGTAGATAATTTCAAATTAAACTCCTCAAATTTACATTGCTATATGCATCAATGTACGAATCTTACTCAGAAATGTTAGAAAACAGAAATTCCAATAGAAAGCAATATTTTTTAAACTTAATGCGATTAAAAATTTCTTGAATTTTTGGTCGCAGCTTTCTTGAAAAAATTTTAAAAGCTTTTAACTCACAAAAACACCATATGATAGAAGAGTGACTCCTCTTTCGTTTTCGTTTTAAAATCGTGCTTCTGAGACGCTAGACGCTCCTCAATGGGTTTGTGTGGAATATCTGCACAAAAAATTAATAGCTAAGGTTATTTGTTGCTCCTATCGGCTTTAGACCTCCGGTTTGCCTAAAGATTTGGCATAGAGAGAACTTAAAGATTATTAAAAAATCGGAATTTTCAATGAAAATTGTTAATCTTTTCAAGTACTTGAAGCAATCCATATAATGCATATTTTTAACATTACATTCGATGTATGCATGTTTCAAGAATTCCAACTTCATAATGGATAGGCAGAAAATTGATTGAAAATGTGGACATAGGCAGTTTAAGGTTAACAATACTTATAATCAAGTCATGAAACGGCGTTGCATATGTTGTATTAGTTTTTCAATTTTGTGTAGGAAATGCCCTTTTGAGATGCTAAGAAAAGCCGTTATGTCGCTATCCTAACTTTTTCTGAAGTGGTAAAAACGATCGTGGTAAGTGAATAATAACAGCCACCTGGCGCAGATCCTGTAGTCATCAGCGGAATACTACGCGTGATAGATTTCGAGATTTTCTTACCACAACAAATTTCCTTAGTCTGCTCGAAGGTTTTTTCGCCCTAGCATTGTCGTGCTGGTAGGCCAGGTTGGTCAAACGGATAAATGTCAAATGTCAAATCAATAGCGGTTTAATGAAAATAGTTGTTAAACAACTCAATTACCCATAGTTTTGCCATTTGTCATCGGTTGTATTTATTGAAAAAGAAAATTTCAGTAACTTGGGAATAGCGATCGAATATTTAAATATCATTTAAATTAGCTGTTTTGTAAAACACCTGCTAAAGTTTTCTTTCTTTTGCTGCGTCCAGTGGAATATAAAAAAATGTTTATGGTGCTTTTCACTTTCATCTGCACAGTTTTTCTCTGAATATTTCTTTATGCAAACACTCTGTGAAGTTTCCTTTAAGACCAAAACAAATTCTGTCTCTGCTCTTTCCTTGTATCTCTGATATGTTGTGTGTGAATGAAACGAACCACTACCTGTTTTTCCAGTAAAGCCTCTTTCCTTTAAAGCAAGCTCATTAAATTTCAATACAATGCATTTCAAATCCAACAATGTAATTTATCATTACATACAATTTCTTGGATATAAATAAAAAGATTAATTTTTTAGTACGATAACACTGCAGTGATACATATTCATTTTGATTTTTTTTACAATTTCTATAATATAAATGTCTACATTTCAGCATTCAATATGACACCGTGATTGAAAAACACAAACTCCTATTCTAATTTTTCAAATCAGAGTCATGGAACTTCCACTAAATGCTTAAAATTTAAAATAAACAATACGATGATAAGATACAAGAGCATTTACAATAAACAACACAAATCTCAGAGAACAAGGCAGGCAATAAACAAATTTTTTGTGGGAACATTTTGATTGATTATATAAAAAATTTAATTTTAGTATTTTAAACTAATGTTGTTTTTAGAATCGAGTAGGTCAAAATTTTGGTCATCGTTACGATTACTATTATAGGGAAGAACTGCGCAAAAATTTTTTAATAGAATAAGGATCTACTGATCACTGATATTTTTCTTTTTGGCCAGAAGGAAGTAAGGGCATACGCTACAGTTATATAATAATTTGCTATTCACAAAAGTCTGAATAGGCGACTCTTCTAGCGAATTTGAAACCAAAGCATTCTAACGTACTCTACATATGAATATTTATCCCAAGATCCTTCATGTACTTGTATTTCTTAAAATCACAATATTTTATCACTAGTTCTAGTTGTGCTAAGGGAATAGCTGGTCGCTTCTACCACCTATTTATAAAGAAAGGAGAATCTAGATCTCTGAAGAGTTAAACCACGGATTTTGCCAAATTCACTCCGACAATTTTTTGGTTCAATTATTTTTACAAGAGTTTTTTGTTCAATAAAAGGGATGTCAGTTATTTAAAAAGTTGTCTTTCTATGATGTGAACAATCAAGTCTTCTTTGATTTGCAACAATGTTCATAAATATTTGATTGCCTTTGCCTCGATTCCTAAGTTATTCGAGTGCATCTTACTGAAATTCTATTGAAGATTTATTGTTGAAACTTCTAAAACCTGCAGCACTCATACATTGGTCTAACTTTGAAATTTGAAAATTTTTGTACCTTGATGATTTTTAAGAGTAGGTTTAAAAGCGAATTGTGTGTCGTTATTTGCTATGCTTCTATGCTTTCTTTCTATTGCGTCGCCTTTATAAAATAATTGTTCTACTTTGATGAACTTTTGTAATGCTAAAATTTCATTTTGCTACGTATAAATATTTATGTATACATGCAATGTTCAAATGATTGTTAATAATAAAACTGCCAGAAAACAAGAACTCCCTGTAGTAAATTTGGTATGATCATACGTGGTGGAAGAAGTTTAAGCTTTGATAAAAAATGTGAAGTAATCATATTTTATTCTGGATTAGATATACGTTCGTACATTATTTTTCGACAACACATTATTTCGACTGTTTATAGGAAGCAGATAACTTAATAGACTGAGATTAGATTAATTCCTGCATTGTCTTAATTCAATAACCACTCATAAATTCACGTCCGTTGATAACTTGTGTCATAACAACTACTTACATGATAAAAAGCATTCCAAATCAGAAACGGTAGTGAATTTTACGTGCAAACTTAGTATTTTGATTGTTAATAAATTGAGTATGTTGTTCTAATGATGCATATAAAAAATTTAGTGAACCATGCATCTCTTCTTTTCTTATTCTTATTGTATTATATTTGAAACTTTAAATAATTTAAGGGTAAGTGTCAATTTGAATTTAAAAGAATATGTAGCACTGCAGTTTTGCATAGATTTAAAATGCATATAAAAATTATATTATAGTATACCATCTAGAGAAAACCCATAATCCGTTAGCCTTGCTTTAAAGTATTTCTTGAGGTCGTCACGCAGAAGAGTGAATGCATCTCCATAAATAATAATAAAATATTTGAGCATATGGGCACTGCACAGAAGTTTTTCCACAATTTGTTGCCGCTCTTTGCTCTACACAATAAACGCACTGAGAGAATAACACCACTGAATTGGAACGCTCTATTTGTGATGCTACTAACATTCGCAAGATGTCTCACTATTAGCTATTAAACATCAATTCACAATAAATAGGGGAATTACTTCGACACGCGTTCAAGTATTCCGCCCAACTGTTAGATGATATTACTTCCACTTTAGAAAGGATTACACAAATAAATACTACAATTTCAATTCAGCACCATTAATTGAAGATGCTGTTGCAAAGCATAGCACGCTCATATTATAAAAATTACGTAGTATTTTAAGTTACATGTTCACAAAATTATTTGAAATACCAGAACAGTGGTCTGGAGATGCAAAACATGTTATTACGAGTTCGCCATGATAAGGATACAGTTAGTTTTGTGGAGACCCATAAATGTGACACTAAATGGACGAGCATGTGATTGCGCGTAAACAATGTTTGTTCTCACTTATTGCTACACAATTGTTTACTTTTCTCTTTAAGCATTTAGCTAAAATTCATTTTAATTCTTAGTTCCGTTATAGTTAGGAATTAATACCGCAGAATTGCAACAGTTGTCCAATGCTGTAGGGAATCCAAAACAGATATTCTTAAGCAATTTAGAATTTTTGCAATACCTAAACGTTGAAAAACAAACAAAGTGTTGTGCTTGTGATTAAAATCGAAGTTTATTAAGCATGGTATCATTAATTTTTATTTGGTGAAATGTGATAGTAATTATAGTGCAATGGTGATGAGCATATGTTTTAGCTATGCCCCAAATTGGTTTAGCGCAATTATGTTTCTTTGCAGGTTTCTAAATAGCATTTTTAGTCAACTAGTATGATTTAACATATCTTTGAGTCAGTAGATGATGACATGCTTTGAACTTGTACAGTTCAACCTTAGAATGTTTAAATGACTGTAGTGATCAGAATTTGACCAACTTAAGAAATACTTGTTAAAACAAAAACAAATCAAACAAGTGTCAGAATAAAATTTAGCTTTAAATTCTAGTTACATACTACATAAAAATATCATTTAAAATATTCAAAGAGGTCAAATTTGACCAGTTAGGAATTCTACTGTTAAATTGTTTTTATGTGGCATATACACTTTTCAGTTTTGAAGTTATTAACATAGCGTTGTTTGCATGGTCTAATTTGCTTTTTTATTCATTACCTCATTTGGTATGACAAAGAAAATTAACTTTTGACACTGTACAATTGAAATTCCCAAAATCTAGCTGCCTTTCTGTATTCGTGAAACATTAACACTGGAATTGCGATTATTACACTGAAAAATAGTGACTTACTTATTTCCTAGTCTTTTCAGTAACTAAGCCCTATCAAATTGTATCAAAATCCAATGAAAGCTTTTCCCCGATTGCCTTTCGATATTTCTTTAAATTTGGAAAATATTGATTAAATATCTGTCTATTATGCATTGCGTTAAGAAAAAGTTCTTATGGTTAGCGATGTGACCATTGCAATAGGGACATAGAAACATGGATTGATAAATTAGCAAATGAAGTTTACATTATTTAGGACATCTGCATTGCTGCAACCAAAGAAAAGGATATAGAAGCAAAATTAAAAACAGTCGAGGCAGAATGGAACTTACATGTATTTACATTCACATCATTCAAGAACCGAGGGGAGCTTCTTCTTCGTGGGGATAATATTCAGGAGATAATGAACACAATGGAAGACAGCTTAATGACATTAGGATCATTGCTGAGTAATAGGTAACTAAACAAACAAGTAAACAAATNGTAAACTAAATTGAGCCCTCATGACATGTAAATGAATCATTGTAAACTAAATTGCCCTTAACATGTATATGAGTCCCATCCCTCAATATTCACCAACTAACACGTGATATGACGTCACAACCTCTCGACCAATCAGAATCAAAGTTGTGTCCTCTCATGGCCTTGGTCTTTACTACTTGTGATTCCCAACATAAATCATCATCATCAAATGTACTTCCAAATATTTGTAAAATTTTAGCTGTTTTCATTATCTAGTTTTTGTCCTTTGAATTGTGATAGGTTTTAACTATTTCTTTTATTTTACAGGCATTAATTTTCAGAGGAGCAGAAAAGCTTGATTTTATTTAGTGATGTTTAGCTGTTTCTACAGTTGAAGATTTGCACATCAATAAAAACTTAATACTTTACATAATGCGTCAATAACAACATAAGTTAAAAAACAAAACAATAAAGGCATGTATTTTAAAGAAGTGGAGCATTTTCAATTCTCCCCCATCTTATGGTTGCATTGCATACAACGTATAAAAGTAATCATTGAGATTATTTTTAAATTTAATGCATTTTTTGATGGTTTTATTTAAGTTGGTAGATCATTCCAATGTTCAATTCTTGAGTTTAAAAATGAATTTTTATAAGAATATTTTATAAATTGTACTTTTCAAAATTTATACGTTTTAGAATGAAAAGTTTAATCCCCTTTTGGTGCTTAAGAACTGTAGTATGATTTAATTGCTAGTCCTCTCTGCTATACCCACGTAGCCAAATACTGGTGGTCCACCAGTGGCAGATACAGTATGCCACCAGGTGGGGTTTGGCCAACCGTGCACCAGTGGCTAACTGGTGGTCCGCTGTTGGCAAATTGGTGGGCCACTGGTGGCAAAAATATAATTTAAGCATTAGAGCAATGTCTGAAATGATGTAAAAGCAAACATTTATATTGATAGAGTTTAAACATTGCAGTTTAAACTAACACAAACCCAACAAGGGGTTGAAGGAAATGTTAGCAAGCTCACCATTTACATTGAATTTAGATTGACAATGGAANTATATATATATATATATATATATATATATATTCTTGTTTTTTAATTAAGGCGAAAATATTGTGAACTTTTACTTATTTAATTGAGAATGTATAAATGAAGGTTAAGTGTAATAATTTTTATCTTTCGAGATGATTCACGTAAAGAATTATTAATCAAATAAAAATACTATGTATACATCATATTATCTCTCTAAGTTTATTGTTTTTAGATACAATGCACCATTTAAGAAGAAAATTCAAAAATGGATTCAAGATCTCTCCAACACTTCTGACATTATCGAAAATTGGATGACAGTTCAGAATCTCTGGGTTTATCTTGAAGCAGTTTTTGTGGGTGGAGACATCGCTAAGCAATTGCCACAGGTATTTTACTGACAATCTTATAGTGCCAATGTGATTATTTTAAATATTAACAGAATTTATACTGATCAATACACTGCAATAAGATTTTACGATTGTTTTCAGAAGACTTTTAAAATCCGTAGTTGAATTTCGTTGTATTTATATTTCAAGTGAGTGACATTGTTCCTCTTAATGTTTAAATAACTTACTCTCTTCAGTCTTAATGTCAGTATTTAATGAAAAGTATTTTAGTCAACATATTTAGCAGAATATGTCTGAGAGTCTTTATTTTGGTCTCTGCAATTAACTCAGAAAATATTACGATCTTGTACACAAGAGCGAATTAAGTTTTTTAAGACCACTAACGATGTAAAACTACATGATTTTGTTTAGGAAGCAAAGAGATTTTCAAACATTGATAAGTCATATGTAAAGATCATGACTAGAGCGCATGAAACAATCAATGTCGTCGCTTGCTGTGTTGGTGATGATACTTTGGGGCAACTTCTTCCTCATCTACTCGAACAGCTTGAACTTTGTCAGAAGTCTTTAACAGGGTTTGATTGATTTTTTATGCCGTTTATTGTCATGATTTAATTTTCTACATGATAATCAGCGATGTATTCAGCATTTTCGGACCAATTTCAGTAATCTCTGAAACTGTCAAAATAATTTGAAATTTTTAAAGTTTTGCAAAATATTTTTATCCGAAAAATATCAATGTTGAAAACCTGAAGGCAGAAAGTATTCCACCCTGTCTTACAACTGTAGATAATAATATTTAAAGTGTTGGGATATATTTGAATCAAAATTGAATTTCTAGACACTAGAACATATCTTACTTTGCAATCCATGTTTTTAATTTAATCAAGCACTATCAATGGTCAGTGGACATAGTATTTATTAATAGGTATAAAATTGTGTTGATTACTGAACACATATTATGTATTTTTAAATTTTTAAAAGACAAAAAAGTTATTTAATTTTTCTCTTATCTTATGCGAATGATAGCAAAATCTACATATTTTTCAGGTACTTGGAAAAGAAACGTTTGGCATTTCCAAGATTCTTCTTTGTCTCAGATCCTACTCTTCTTGAGATTCTCGGTCAAGCAAGTGACCCTCAAACCATTCAAAATCATTTGCTAAGCATATTTGACAATACAAAGTCAGTAAGATTCCATGAAAAGAATCGAGATCTTATTCTCAGCATCATGTCTTCTGAGAAGGAGACCATCGAGGTAAGTAGTTCTTACAAATTACAAAATGATCTTATTTGCTTAAGATTCTGAAAGGTGTTATTTAAACATTTAAACACCAAATGTAACTGATAAATGCTTTGCTAAACTAGCGTCTTAGAGTACGTAATGCAAAAGTTTAGAATTTCACTCAATTTCCTAAAATTCCAGTAGTATCTCTAGTTAATTGAAGATTGAGGAATTCATGATTCTAAGTTAGTACAACCATATTTTTTCGAAAATATTGGTATAGTGATACTTGAATCAAAGCTTAACTTTTTTTAAGTGTTTTATTATGCTGATATTTGCCATTTATTTTAAAAAAATACGAACTTATTGTAATCCTTTAAAAAAATTTTGCCGGGATTCTTAAGGATTAAAATTGCTTCACACATGTAATAACTGAACTAAATCGATCATTGTTCACTAATTAGAATGTGGATATTATCTTCTTAGCTTTCTACTCTTCAGATACTTAAGTTTTGAATGTAAAAAATTTGTACAAATTATGAATGAATTTAAAAAACAGGCTGAAAAGGATTTTTTACTTCAGAACTAATTTTTCTAAAGAAAACTACGTTCGGATGACTTAGTTTTCATCAGCACTTACAGGATTTGTTGAATAATAATTTTCAATCAACTAGTTTTTCTAACCCCATTTCCTTAGGTAATAGTTAATGTGATTGATGTTTCATTCGATTTTTTTACTTTGTTTTAGCTTGAAAAACCTGTTAAATGCGAAGGGAATGTGGAACGATGGTTAATGTCTTTGCTTGTAATGGCTCAACAATCTCTTCATGGTGTAATTCGGGCTGCAAGTGTGACAGTTAATGACTCAGAATTTAATCTTATTGAATTTCTTAACCTTTTTCCAGCTCAGGTATTTGAATAGCTTAAGCCTGTGTTATCTTATTTTTTATAGATTGGTATTTTGGGCATACAGCTTATATGGACGCGTGATTCCACTGAAGCATTAGCCAATGCTAAATTTGATCGTAAAATCATGCAAGCAGCCAACAACAAATTTTTGGAACTGCTTAAATGCTTGATTTCTCAGACTACAAAAGACTTAGAAAGTGTTGGTCGTTTTGAACGTAGAAAATACGAAACTCTTATTACCATTCATGTGCATCAAAGAGACATCTTTAATGAATTGGTGAGTAAAGTGTGAAATATTTTGTATAAAATGCATTTATTTAGTGTCAAAATCGAGTGCGTAGTCCAGCCGATTTTGAATGGTTGAAGCAATGTAGATTTTATTTTGTTGAAGATACTGATAAACTCGAAGTAAGGATCACTGACGTGTGCTTCCTTTACCAAAATGAATTTATTGGTTGTGTTGAAAGATTGGTCATAACACCATTAACAGATCGGTAATTTTTATTCTTTTGTTAATGAAAGCCCTCAAATTATTTAAATTCCTTTTAGATATATTTAAATTATTTGCAAAATTGATTAGATTTAGCAATCTTTACGTTTATAAATGTTTGAATTTAGTTGTTACATAACACTGTCTCAGGCATTGGGAATGTCAATGGGTGGAGCGCCTGCGGGTCCGGCTGGTACAGGAAAAACAGAAACTACTAAAGACATGGGCCGCTGTTTAGGAAAATACGTTGTCGTATTCAACTGTTCGGATCAAATGGATTTCAGNTATATATATATATATATATATATATATATATTAGAGAGGCTAAATATCACTCAGCAACTAGCAAAGTACCATAATTATTGAAGATCTTTACTGCAAAATAACTGCGCTTTGACTATAATTTAATTTCTTTTCGTTTTATTAATGTATTAAGTTTGAGTGACCAAAAACATTTTTGAAGTACAAACATTTTGTATATCTAATCTACTTCTATTGTATTCATATCATAAATGAGGCGAAATAAGTAGACTTTAACCAATTTTACGTGTTTATTGAATGTTACTTATTCAATAATTCATAGTTTTTCGTATGCGCTCATTTGTCGCCAGATGGAGTCTTTGCGAGGAGTGATTATATGTACTACTGACATTGTGCAAAACTTTAATTTATTATAATATGCATCTTATATCCTCTTATTTTAGGACTTGGTCGTATTTATAAAGGCCTAGCACAGTCAGGATCTTGGGGCTGTTTTGATGAATTTAATAGAATTGAGTTACCAGTATTATCTGTAGCTGCACAACAAATTGCAATTGTTCTAAATTCTCGAAAAGAAAGAAAGAAGCAGTTTACATTCACTGACGGTGATCTAGTCGATTTGAATCCCGAATTCGGTAATTGCACGGTTCTTCTTTTAATTCAATTTTCTAAAAATAAAGTTGCATCTCAAGATAATATATTTCTGATAACTATCAAATTCACAAGACATCATTTGCAACTAGAAAACAGTTGATGTGACCAAAACATAGGTGAAACGATTTTCATTTTTCACTTTTATAGCTGATGATGTTGTCCGATTTTTTATATATATAT
>CABFPE010000087.1:1728333-1742040 GCA_900660155.1 Hofstenia miamia
GTATATATATATATATATATATATATATATATTGGATGCTTAGTAAATTTATATTTAGATTTCGAAGAGCAACACACGTTACTCCAAAGTCTTATCTTTCGTTTATCGGTGGATACAAAAGAGTTTATGAAGAAAAGATCAAAGAAATAAACAATCTTGCTTCTCGCATGAATATTGGTCTAAAAAAACTAGTGGAGGCAGGGCAATCATGTGAAGAATTGAGTAAAGAACTTTTTGTGAAAGAACAAGATTTACAAGTTGCAAACATTAAGGCAGATAAAGTTTTACAAGAAGTAAAGGTCAGCGCATCTGCTACTGAAGCAGTTAAAGCAGAAGCACAATCAGAGGCTGATAAAGCTCTACAAATTAAAAATGTTATTCTAGAACAATCCACTATTGCTGAAGAAAAACTAAAAGCTGCAAAGCCAGCTCTTGATGAAGCAGAGAGAGCGTTGAGTACCATTAAAGCTGCTGATATCGCAACCGTTAAAAAATTAGCTAAACCACCTTTCCTAATTACTATAATCATGGATTGTGTAAGTCTTCTCTTTCAACGTCGGCTAGATCCTATAAGTATTGCAACTGAAGGATCTAAAGAACCAATGATTAAAGCATCATGGGGTGAAAGCTTAAAAGTAAGTTTTTAAAAACAATTTAAAAACAATAATTAGTATTTTTTAATATTTAAAATTAAAAATAATTTAAAATTTGTTTTCCCTGTATTTGTTCATTTAGGTAATGGGAGATTCAAAATTTCTTTTCAACCTTCAGAACTTTGACAAAGACGGGATCAATGAAGAAATGATTGAGCTGATGCAACCATATCTAGAATACTGTGAGTATTCTTTTGAACGTGCTAAGCAAGTATGTGGAGATGTGGCTGGACTTCTATCATGGACGGTGGCAATGACAGTATATTATAGTGTTAATAAGGAAGTGATTCCACTAAAAGATAACCTCGCTGTAATGACCAAGAAACGGCTTGCAGCAGAGTTAAAATATAACGAGGCCAGTGAAAAACTTGCTGAAAAGGAGGCTGAACTAAGAAAAGTCCAAGCAGTCTATGACAAAGCAATGAAAGAGAAACAAGATTTAATGGATGATGCTGATCGGTGCAGAAGAAAAATGGATGCCGCCAGTAATCTTATTGACGGTTTGTCAGGAGAGAGGAAGCGCTGGACCGAGCAAAGCAAAGAATTTAAATCACAGAGCTTACGTCTTGTTGGAGACGTATTGCTTGGTAAGAATAACTATAAGAGCTAAAATGCAATTTTTTAATTTTTTCACCAAATATCTTAAATTTAATGATGGTAGTGACAATAAATTGATTTTCTAAATATGTATCAAATAAAGTTAAACACCTGTTATAATGGATTTCTTATTTTTATTAATGTTGACTGATATTAATGCATAATTTGTATATTATAGGATCTGCATTTTTATCATATGCTGGTCCTTTCAATCAAGAATACAGACGAGCAATGCTTAAGCATTGGCAAAAAGATCTGCGTCAGCGCAAGATTCCTTTTACCACGGATCTAAACTTAATCGATATGCTGACTGATCCAGCAACTATTGGCGAATGGAATCTTCAGGGTTTGCCAAATGATGAGCTCTCTATTCAAAACGGCATTATCGTAACCAAAGCCCCACGTTACCCTCTTCTGGTTGATCCGCAAACTCAAGGAAAACAATGGATTAAGGCACGCGAGGCTAAAAATGAACTTCAAATAACTTCTCTGAACCATAAATATTTCAGGTTTTATCTGATTTTCATTAGCCATATATATTTTATATTCGCTTTAATGTATTCTATGATTTCTAAAATACTCTGTTTAGTTTCTTTAAAATGATATTTTAGAACCCATCTAGAGGATGCATTATCATTAGGACGACCATTGCTAATTGAAGATATTGGAGAAGAACTTGATCCAGCACTTGATAATGTTCTTGAAAAGAACTTCATAAAAATAGGATCAAGTTTAAAGGTATTTGTACAAACGAATAATTGTTTATATTTCTACAACAAACGAAATTTGTGTTAAGGAGTTTTTTTAGGTTAAAGTTGGTGATAAAGAAACTGATATAATGGAAGGCTTCATGATTTATCTAACAACAAAGCTGCCGAATCCTGTTTACACTCCTGAAATTTCTGCTAAAACTTGCATAATTGATTTTACCGTTACCATGAAAGGTCTCGAAGATCAATTACTTGGACGAGTTATTCTATCAGAAAAGGCTGTAGGTTTATTTCATACCAATTGCTTTCTAAGATTTTTTAGGAATTGGAAGACGAACGTACTAAACTTATGGAAGATGTTACAAGTAATAAACGAGTAATGCAAGATCTAGAAGATAATTTATTGCTGAGATTAACATCAACTGAAGGGTCATTAGTAGATGATGAATCATTGATTAATGTCCTACGAGACACTAAGAAGACGTCTGAAGAAGTTACTCAGAAATTACAAGTGGCTGCAGAAACTAGTCAAAAAATCAACTTTGCCAGAGAAGAATTTCGACCAGTTGCTACCCGCGGAAGTACGATATACTTCCTAATTTGTGAAATGAGTAATGTGGATTCTATGTATCAAACATCTCTAAAGCAGTTCTTAGAAAAGTTTGATGAATCCATGGAGAGGTATATAGCTTAATAGGTTTATGTTAATAAATATGCGTATTTAGGTCCGAGAAAAGTTTGATTGCTTCCAAGAGAATGAATAATATTATTGAATTTATGACTTTCGAAATATGGGCTTACACTGCTAGAGGCCTTTATGAAACTCATAAGTTTTTGTTTACCTTACTTCTAACATTAAAAATTGATCTGCAATCAGGAAAGGTAAAACAAGATGAAATGAATGTGTTAATAAAAGGAGGCGCATCAAGAGATATTGCCAGTGAAGAGAAAAAACCAGGCAAGTGGATTCAAGACACCACTTGGTTAAATCTTATAGAACTCTCTGAATTACAGACTTTTCAAGACATAACAAATCAAGTGAGTAATATTTATTACAAACGTGTATTTTCCAATTTGGCATTCTAGGTAACACGAAATGAGAAAGAATGGAGGCGATGGTTTGATAAAGAATTTCCTGAAGAAGAGGTTATTCCTGACGGATATGAAAAAACTCTGGATCATTTTCGGAGACTCTTATTAATTAGATCATGGTGCATGGACAGAACAATGGCACAGGTACTCCAAAAATATTTTTTTCAAAATAAATCTTGTTTTAGGCTAAAAAATACATCAATGATTCCCAAGGAGAAAGATTTGCAGAAGGTGTGATTCTAGATTTGGAAAAACTCTATGCAGAATCAGTTGCCCGAAGTCCGCTAATATGCTTCTTGTCAATGGGTTCAGATCCTACGGGCTCAATTGAACTTCTAGCAAAGAAGAAAGGATTCGGTACATTTCATATTGCTTTTTTTCATACCATGTTTACACTAGATGCACTATGATCTTCTAAGCCATTCATTATCTCTTGTGATACACACATTCCAATATTTATTTATTATTATAATAAAATTTACCATTGTTTTTTACAATTTTTATATTTTGTTTTTTGCATGAATTAATTTAAGTTTTAAATTTTTTATGTAATTTTGCATTGATATAGATTAAATTATTAATATTTGAAAAAGTTATTGTAAGTGATATTGAAATCATAGCATTTTCTTACGTTTTCAAAACCAACAATTTTTTATTACTCTTGGTATCTCAATTTACGTAAATTCGATATCTACTATTTATTTTAGCATAAATCTATCTGTAATTATACACATAGTTTTTGTAAGCCCGACTACATTAACACTAGGAGCACCAAGCTATTTTATTCCCTTAAGAAATCATGCCATTCACTCAAAACCAGTCTAGTAAAATCAATGATTTTAATGCAATTTAAAACTACGAATGTTTGTATTTAAAAACGGTAAACTGATTTGCAATAGCAGGGCGTATTTTTACTTTTTATTTGTCATAAATCTATCTAAGATGATAGTGCTACGGGTGAATATTTAGAATGCCGTTCAATTTCGATGGGACAAGGTCAAGAAATTCCTGCTCGGAAGGTATTCCAACAGTTGACTGCCAATGGCGGTTGGATTCTTTTGCAAAACACACATCTTAGTTTGGATTTTATGCGAGAAGTGACTGATATTGTAACTGAACAAGAAGTTATAAATGATGATTTCAGATTGTGGATGACCACTGAACCTCATCCTAAATTTCCCATTACTTTATTACAGGTTTTCATTTACGGTATTTTGAATACATTAGTTATGCGAACAGTATTCATTGTTGTTGCCGTTCACAAATTTACTTACATCATTAACATATATTTTAATTTTTATTTATGTTCTTAATAATTGTTTTATATTTAGTTACTTCTTTTTTATGAAATGCCTATATAGCAAAAGGAAAAAATCAATAAAACGAACAGTAGTTCTACAAAATATAATAAGCACAGTTAATAAAAAGGCACTACTTTTCAATATATGTGTAGATGCATTTAATTAATTAGATATGCCCAGTAATGATTGTTTTTATCAATATAAAACCGTAATAATTCTAAGTGCATTAAATTCTGTTCCGCTTGTTCTATAAAGTACATTCTAATATAAAATAAGTTTTGCAATTAATTGTGCTGGAAATTAGTGTGATTGAATTGAATTTATACATGTAGAAAATCTTTCGTTCAATAATTTCATGAATCCTTTATTGATTGATGCTTATCTATAATATTTAACGATCTTTGCTGATAAGTTATTCATTTTCACTAACGTATACATCTTGTGAATATTGATATATTGCAATAGAAATGAAAGAATGCCTAGAAACTAATGAGTTTATGTGCATGAAGTGATTTCTTTCCTGACATCATTGAAATAATATTTCACATCGGTTGTCATAGTTGTTAATTTTATATGTAACTTAAGTTTGACAAATTTCAAGCGTTGTCAACATTTGACTGTAAATCAGTTGAACTATTTGAGTTATACATATACAAAGTGTTTCTATTTCGTATTCTGACTTGATTTTAGATGTGCCTTAAGTTCACAAATGAACCGCCTCAGGGAATAAAGCCCGGTTTAAGAAGAACATTCGCCAGTTTAAACCAGGATTTTCTTGATTATACTAATGCAGCTCAGTGGAAACCAATGCTTTTTGCCGTCGCTTTTCTTCATACAGCAGTGCAGGAAAGACGGAAATTTGGTCCAATTGGATGGAATATTCCATATGAATTTAATTCTGCTGATTTTACAGCAACTGTTCAGTTTGTACAAAACCATTTGGATGATATGGACCCTAAAAAGGCAAGAAATCCACTTTCAATGATAAATTTTTACTATGAAATCTTTTGCAATTCTTAATTATGTTTGTATTTTAAAAACAGATTTCATCAATAATAGTAATTAATATTGATTATTATTACGGTAAATGACATTTTTAGGGCGTTCAATGGTCAACAGTTCGCTACATGATTGGAGAAATTCAATATGGTGGTAGAGTTACAGATGATTTTGACAAAATCCTTCTGAATACGTTTGCCAGGACGTGGTTTAAGGAAGACATGTTTCAATCAACATTTAAGTTTTATAAAGGCTACACTATTCCTCAAAACTGCAAGACTATTGTGCACTATCAAGACTTCATTAGCAGTTTACCCACGACGGACACTCCTGAAGCATTTGGATTGCATATTAATGCAGACATCACGTACCATTTATGATATGTATAGATAATGTAATATTTTTCAATTACCAAATC
Organism: Hofstenia miamia; assembly: GCA_900660155.1. Lineage (NCBI taxonomy): Eukaryota > Metazoa > Xenacoelomorpha > Acoela > Hofsteniidae > Hofstenia > Hofstenia miamia. Next base: position 1,734,104 of record CABFPE010000087.1, read on the forward strand.
CTTCTACATAGAAGGCCGTGAAGTTACTCATTCTAGAATTATATTCCTAGACAAGGCTATCTGTTTATTCAATTTAACTATAAAATATTGTGTAGCTAACGCTATTTTTCATGATACACAAGTCAATCTATTTAGTCAATGGCTGGGATGCTAAAAATGCACCAAACCATCTTTGCGTAGTATACAACAATACTTCAGGTTGCTGTACCCAAGTTATGTCTAAACTTTGAAATATAGTATTTCCACGTTTTTCAGGAAAAGTCAATCAATATCAACAAGTTTCATTTAAAACATTGAAAACTATTGACGTATTGAGATACGAAAAGTACCCCCAAACAGTCGTTAACTGTTAAAGTTTAAGTGAAATAGCAAACATTTCTCTATATTAGTTTATGAGCATATTTTGAAAGAATATTACATATTTTCATAAAACTTCCGAATATTTCAAGGTTAAGGAATTATCATTCTTATTTTATACATTTGAATGATAGTACAAATTAATGCCATTTGATTTCCTCCTTACGTGCATATGGTATTTTAATATAAAGCAAACGTATCACATGATTGAAATTTAATTACTTAAGAAATTAACAAAAACATCAAAATATATTTTTTTGAAAACAGCACAGATTTTAAAAAACTTCTGAGCAGTTTAAGGTTATTCAGTATTTTACTGCATTATAATTTTTTGTCTGTGCTTGGGTAGGGACTTTCGGGCAGAAAAATTTTTGGCGCCCGAGCCCGCCTGTGCACATAAAATAAAGAACAACCTGCCCACTCGCTCGTAAATCCTTTGGCCCCACCCGCGCTGGTCGTAGTAGTCTTATGCAGCCCGGCCGCATGTGTCTATGTCCACCTGCATAATCGTTCAGCTTAGACATCTATCTATACACCTACAATAATGAACTCGATTTTGTGATGCTATACACTCTTTTGCATTAGGTGTTACCATGCTTTGAATGTGCTTATAATATTAAATGGTTAATTAAGGAGTGTCATACAGGTTTGGCTTTTTAACAGGCATCAATATTTTTAACTGTTAAAAACGTTAAAAAACAGCGTTAAAAATGCAAAAATTTTATTGAAAATTGTATGATTAAAAAGTAGAAGAATAATCAGCACAAAGGGCTTGGAGAGTAAACGCAAGTTTTGCGGCCTTTTCCTTCCCCATGCGATTCCGGACATCACTGTAGACATAACCCAGAGTTGAAAATACTCGTTCAATTCTAGCAGATGAAGGTGGTAACATCAAAAACTTCAAAGCCAGCTTCCCAATCTTCTCTCCAATATCTCCCGTTATAATATATGAGCAGATGAAATCCTCAGCTCGACATTCTTTGACTTGATTAAACGATGCCGAAAATGGTTCCTTTTTGGAGCCAACAAATTCTACAAAGTCTGTTAAAAAATCACGATAACATTCTTGATATCATTTTTGATATCTCTGCTCCACAATCTGAAGCCATTCACGAGGTTTGGAACCCATATCACAAAAACAGGCTAATAGCTCCTTCCACTCTTCTACTGCATCGGCAACTGAACATTTATTTAATTGGATAAAATCCAAAGCAACGGATACTGGTTTGATGCACTTGAGAGCATCTTCGACGTTTTTGAAACCAGTGAAGTTTTTCAATGTGTCCAATTATTTTAGACAAACCCCTCTGAAAATACTCTGGATGAAGTTCAGCAACTTTCTTCATCTTTTGCCACTCTTCAACATACCATTCCAGCAGATGAGCGACACTGTTCCACCGAACTGCAGAAAACCTTTTTAGTGCCTTCATTCTGAATCCACGTGTGCGGCAGATGACAGTTACGAAACAACGTGGCAACTTCAGAAACTTTAGCAACAATAGTAGATGGCAATAAATATTTCACCACCAGATTCATTTGATGTGCTGCACAACCGTATTCTATCAAGTTCAGCTCGTTTTAAACAATTTTTCGCATTTTTGCCATATTTTCAGCATTATCTGTTATAACACCAGCTACTTTCACTCCGTATTTTGTCTCAGCATCCTTAATGTGATTCACTGTTAGTTCTGCAATGTTTTCACTGGTGTGGCTTACAGCGCTTGTTCAGTTGTCCCCACGATGTAGACTTCACCATAATACTGAATAGAAGAACCTATAATTGACTTATTCAATACATTGGACCATCTATCGACACAAAAGCGACCTTCTTTTCCATTGACTTTATTACTGCATTCAACTATTAACTCATTGTCGCAATCATTAAGAATTTCATTTACCAGATTTCGACTTGTGGGAGGTGTGTAGGCTGGATGAAGTTCTTGACAAAGCTTCTTGAACTGCACAGATTCGACTACAGTGAAAGGAATGTTGTTTGCAAAGAAAAACCTTCCAACCGGCTTGTTAAGTCGCACCTGTTGTTCCCTGCTTGTTGTTACCACAAACGTTGACATCTTTGGCTGCTTTGCACAAGGCCCTTCTTCATTTGAATGTTCTTGCACTCAGCCTTGTTTGAGCCCAAGTAGTTTTGGCGGATGTAGTATTGATAAATGGGATCTGTTGAACGACCGCTGCTCATTTTTCAATGTCAATTTGAAAAAAATACAAGCAGTTAAAATCATGTTTTCTATCAAAAACGTTAAAAAGTGTTAAAAATGTCATGTAAAAAAACGTTAAAAACACGTTAAAAAGAGTGTTAATTAACACAGCGTTTTTAACAGGCCCACCCCGGTGTCATTTGCTAAAATTTTGAATAAAAATCATTTTACCAATGTATGATGATCACATTTGTAACTTATTTGGTTCCTAAAATATTAATAACCCAACATTGGTTTGTTTAAACTTTATTCATTTATTAAATATCTAATACAACCCATTCAAATCCTCGTGCATAGCACGAGCAGTTTCCTAGTAATAGTTAATTAAATCAAACAATAAAAGCCACGCGCAAACAATACAAATATTGTTGCTGAATCAATTAGAGGAATTCAAAATATTTCACATTTATATTATCACATTGCACGTTATAATTAGTACCATTTGTATAGAAGCAGAAACAAAGTCAAACACAAAAAAGAAAATCTAGTTGAATTTTGTAAATGCGCCTGCCCGTGTCTTATTAGGCCCGCCCTTACCTCATTAAGTCCGCGAGCCTCGGGCTGCCCACGGGCTAGCCCGCAAAACACTATGCTTGGCCGTTTCGCTCAGACTTGATCTAGCGTATATCTGTCTATTTTCAACACTGATCAGAACCATGCACCAACTTGCAGGTTGCCTGTCACAAGCTTAATACAAAATAATCACCCTAGCTTTTTACGAATTTTTGATTTGATTCCGTGTGGGTTCCTGTAAAGCTTTCCACTACGATTAAACCAATGCTGCGAGGAATATAAATTGCATGCTATGCAATGTATTATAAATAACACTATCTGACTACTTATACAAACAGTTGTGTTCTCCGAATTTACAAAGTTTTTAATTTTGTTACGCAAACGAATCACAATTCTTTTTTTCAACGTCACTTTTATGTTGTGATTTAAGCAGCAACCAGTGTCGAATAATTTTAGATTTTATAATCTGGCCTATTTAGATATCAAACAAGTGAAGCTCAAAAGATTTTGGAATCTATTCTGAACATTCAGCCTAAGGATACTGCTACAAGTGGTACAGAAACCCGTGAAACCATTGTAGAACGAATGGCAAAAGAGTTCCTCGACAAACTTCCACCAAATTTTGATATGTTTATGGTAATGAGTCTTTACTTTTTCTTGTGACTTTTGAATTTACTTAAATGCCGTTCTATTGCAATGTATTTTGAGTAATATGTTATATCGAGTTTAGGTCAAAGAACAGCTTAATAAATTGGGTGCATATCAACCTTTGAATATCTTCCTTAGACAAGAGATTGATCGAATGCAAAGTGTAATTAAAACCGTTCGCGCAACATTAACCGATCTATGCCTCGCCATTGATGGAACAATTATAATGAATGAGGTTTGTTCTCTGATATTTTCGATTACATTAATATAAAATTATTGTTTTGGGCGTAGCGGCACAAAATATATATCATTAGTCATAGAATGAAAAAATGTATATGGGTTATGTATAATATTTATATAATATACTTTAAACTAAATTATTACTGATTTTTAGACAGTGCAGATCTTTTGAAATAAACCCGGTTTGGCAATAGGACGTTTTTTTTCCCTTGGGGTGGTGTCTGAGCTTGTTCCGACTTTATTGTATTTTAGACCTGGGATAAAATTATTTAATAATTTTGTATAATATATATTTTTTGATCAAGCTTTGGTGCAAAAATGTCATGTCCATTAAACTGTTAAGTTAAATTCTATCCACAAGCAAAGGGTTTAACACCGCAAAATAATAGGCTAGCTTAAGCCCTTAAAATGTATTATGTACTGTTTTTTTATCTTGATCCAGAAGCATAGCTTGTGGAACTAAAAAGTTTAATGTTAGCTTTACATCCACACTTTATATTGCGTATTCTTTAAGTTTAGATGAGACACACTAGTAAAGTAGATGTTGATTTTAATTTAAATCTAGTTTTTAACTTTTTGCTTATTAAGAGTCTTCGTGATGCACTTGATTGCATGTTCGATGCACGGATTCCAAATAATTGGCTTAAGATTTCTTGGCAAAGCTCGACACTGGGATTTTGGTTTACTGAACTTCAAAACCGTAATGCCCAGTTCAGTGAATGGATAGGCGCTGGACGTCCAATTTCTTTTTGGTTAACGGGATTCTTTAACCCTCAGGGTTTCTTAACTGCAATGAGACAGGTAATATTTAAAGCAAAATTCGTACTTTAATGTTTTTAGGAAGTAACTCGTGCTCACAAAGGATGGGCATTAGATTCAGTTGTTATTTGTAATGAAGTGCTAAAGGTCATGCGGGAGGAGCTGGCACAGGCACCAGTTGAAGGTGTGTATATCTATGGCTTGTTTTTGGAGGGAGCTGCTTGGGATAGGAAAAACTCGAGACTTACAGAACAAAAACCTAAACAATTGTTTGATCCTTTACCTGTGATGCTCGTTAGTGCTACTTTGGTAGCAGAAAGAGACAATAAACTTTATCAGTGTCCGATATACAAGAAACCGCGAAGAACTGACCAAAACTTTATTGCCGCTGTTGAACTTAAGTGCTCGTCAACAAGTCCTCCTGACCATTGGATACTTAGAGGAGTAGCACTTCTTTGCGACATAAAGTAGTGTATTTAATTCAGTTTTTGTTTATGTTCTACGTTTAAATCATCATTTGCGCATGGATTTGTACATTTAATTTAAATTCTCAAATTTACGTACTTATTTTAATTGTTAATTATCAATATATTTTTGTTTTTAACTAAGCCGTAATATGTACTTAAACTAATGTGGGTACGTTTAAGACATTGCGATTTAAAATATGCTTATACAAAATATTTAAAGCAGGTTCAAGAAAACGAAAAAACATTGTGTAAGTCTATTATTGTGTATGATTTCTATTAGTTAATTTAATTTAACAGCTTACAAAATAATTTCATACAGCTTCAGATGAGAATTCCTAGAAATAAAGACCACATTTTGAATTTGTTGGGTTTCCGCCACGTGTGTACACTTATTCTTTGATTCAATTGTTGAAGTGGCTTCTTGAAACTAAATGTTTTTGTATTTGCAGATTGAATCCTGAATTCAATAATAACTTAGAAAACAAAGAATACGCATTTTGGGTATAGAATACATTTCAAACGTTTTTGTCATAAAATTTAAATTCTAGCGTCAAGAAAAGTTGACCGGTTTCCAGACTTGCTTATGTTATGTGTTTATAAGACGTCACATATTATTATCATGGCATCTAATCAATTCGTTTTGAAATATTACGCAGTTTTTTTTATATATTTTTGTAGCGAAAACTTCATAAGATTACTTGCAGAAATAATACATTTTCAAAAGCTTGGAACATCATGTTTTAGGAAAACAAATTACTTACTGTCAGATGAGATTTGTCGAAAATTTGAAACTAGCACATATCATTCCTTTTATCAGCATCAACACTTTGGTTTATAAAAAAACTATTGATAATAAAAAAGTTTAAAATATTATGTAAACCATTTTTTTGAAATACTAAGTAAATCGTACATGTAATATAGATTGACAGTTGTGTTAATGTTCGAAAATAATTCATCTATAGAATAGTTTTGCTTTCAATAGCAAAATATCGAATGTTTAATTGAAAACAAATTTTGATTAATGATTAATTAAGGCTCATTAATATTATTATATCATACATTGGAATGCCCTTTCCGTTTTGAGCTTCATTATGCTATTTTCAGATAAATGACAGAATTCAGTTTTGAAAATCCAAAAAAATAAAGTATCTTAAATTTCTTGTCCTGCTAATATCTCATATATACATGGTAAGAAAGTGTCAAATTCAAAAAATTGGAACTAGAAAGTTTTTGGTTAAATTTTTACAGCATTTGAAACTAAAACTATGAAAAACGCTGCCGATACCTAATATTAGTAGAAACAATTGAGCTTTGGAAGAATAGCAATAATATTCGGATTGATGTATTGGTCTGATCTGGAATTTTCAAAGTACTTTGTGCTACCACACAACGATATATATATATAATACTAATATTTGGTCGTACATTTGGACAATACTCTTATAAACGAACTGAAGTTCTCGATTAGACTTCAACTTGAACTTGATGAATGTTACACGATTCGTCCACGGTTATGATATTAACTTAAATTAGAAGTATGTCATTTACAAAGAATCATTTATAGCATGCTACGTATGAGTACTAAGAGAACATTATTTTAAATTAAAAGGATTGGTATTGCAATTAATAACAATCTCTATACATACTGAATACAAACAAAGTGCGTAAAGAATGTTACATTTTTATCAATTGTGAAAGAAAAGTGCTATTACGAGATGTCATGAAGGTCAATATCTTATGAAAATGTTGATGCTCTTAGACAAGCTTATCTAAGTCAAACTCTGTTCCGAATGTTACGCTCTTACCCAATCTCCATGGGGTGGTACGCTAAATCGCCAATCTATCTCGCTAAAAGCCAGTAACTGTCAGCGAAAGGACAGTAATAGTTAATCGTCAAATAGCCACAATATATGTTTATTTTAGAATTTTACCTTAATGCATGCTGAAACTTCTTTTAGATTATCGTTATCGATCTAAGAATAAAACAAAACTTTCATATAGTTATTCTAGTTATCGCACTATAATTTTGCATTGCTAAACAAAAGATTTCAAGTCACTACATTTTTCAATTGGGAATTCAAATAATTACTAACTACTATATGTAACTAGTATATATATATATATATATATATATATATATGAAAGAATAATATTTTTACGATCTTTTGAATTTATTTATAACCACTATATTGTTTCTAACACATAGATGATCGCTTGAATTAATATAAACGTTTGTCCCATTGCAACAATTTCAAAAAAAATTCATATCCCTTCGTTGTCTGTAATTGGCTTTTAGCGAGATAGATCTACATGACTTAACCTAAATCAATAACGTTTGTCTGTTGTTTAACTCATTTCTAAGGAAAATAGGAGATAAACTTCAAAATCATGTACATGGGTTGATTTATACACATATTAAATTGAATTACAATAATCGTAACAAATGTTACAGCAAAGTTGATGAAAGAGTTTCTCAATGAAATTCTAAGTTTAATATAAACAAACCCATTTCATCAATCTACGATACGTGCAGGAAAAGTTTGTATACATAAAAGATTTACATCAACTATGCCCGTCAGATTAAGGTAGACATTGAGTTACAGCAACCAATACCTCGAGGGCTACATGATACTGACAATAAAAAACAATTGAAATAGTGTGTTTAATGAATTGGCTGATTTATCTGTAAATGACTCAGATATATATATATATATATATATATATATATACATATATA
>CABFPE010000087.1:1752165-1768927 GCA_900660155.1 Hofstenia miamia
ATTATTATTTGAAATCTTTAAATGCACATAAAAAGCCAGTCGCTGCTAGGGGCGCACGCAGGATTTTTTGACGGGGGGCATCATTGTCATTACCCAGTGCGGCGATAATTTTGAAAATATTGAGAAAATAGACCCTAAAAATGCATTTCACGATCCTAGATTTTAAATTTTTCAATTTTTGACAAAAAATTTGTTGATTTATCCAGTCAAAATCAAATCTGGAAACCTGACGGGGGACATTCCACCATGTCCCCCCCTGCGTACGTTACTGATCACTGTATATTCAATTGTATCCATCAGTTTTTATTACAGTCTCCATTTTCAAATTTTCTTTCAAATATTTTTCTGAGCATAAGACCAAAAGTCTTCTAGTCGCTCATCAGACAATTGTTTTAAAGCAGTTTCTGATCATTCTGAGCTTACTAAGAGATCGTTCACCTGAAGCAATAGCCACATAAATGCATGTGATTCAACAGGAAAAGAGGAAATATGTGTTTTCTATTGGGACTTTCACTAGGCTGAATTTATTTTTGACCATTTTTTAGTGACATATCAAAATTATTGTAAAATTTTCAAATACAAAGTAATACAAAGATGAGTTGACACTTAATAATATATTGCAGTAGTTTACGGAAAGGGGGAGGTTTTCAAAATGTATTTTAATTGGTTAAATGAAACCATTTTCGGCAAAAATTGAAATATTTTAAAAATGAAGGCCTATTTTTGAATATTTTGATAAATTTCATGGGGCTTCACCGGCCTTTTCATCACTTACTTTATCAAGATAGAGATGTCCTCCTGAAACATATGATAGAAAACAGATTGACGAGTTAATGATTGGTATTTAACACATTAGGTTATATTGCACCTTTTTGATTTTTATATGGTATTGGATAAAAATTGGTTAGACCTTCCAAACATTAATTTAGAAATGCAGATTAGTAATAGAAAATTTTAACTATAAACTTTCCACATTGAAAACTTTTTAGAAAATAAGTTCCTTAGGCCTAATGAAAGAGATCCTTCAAAAACAAATTAGGCTATATTAAAGTTAATTTTTCGTTTAGGTTAAAAGAATAGAACAAATCAATAATTTGAAAATATAGATAATNTAAAAGATACAATTAAACTACAAACTAAATATTAAATATATAATAATAACTATGTGTGTGTCTATGTATGTGGTGAGCTCAGTGTAAAAAATCGGCAAGAGTGTTATCATGTTTATGTATTTTGCCCATGTAAAAATCCAATTTTTAATATTTTTCTAAATTTTGTGTAACTTTTTCCAATCTAAACTTATTTTCTAAATCGTTCCAAATATTAGAGGCTGCGCGGTGAAAATTAGGATGGGAAATACTTCTGCAAATAAATTTAAGTTATCGTGGATTTACTTTTAAGTAAAGTATATATATAATAAATGATTTTTTTTCATTTCTTATGTGGTTAAACAGGGAAATATTATAGGACTTAAATGTCTTCAAAGTTTGCATTCCCAAAAACTTGAAGCCAGATCAATTCTATAAATCAATATCAAGATCTGTGAAAATCATAAAAACGCATGTCTTTTCACATATAAATGAACATTACACCGAACCATATTCTTCATGCTTTAAATACTCCAAGATTTTTCAAGAGTGTCTTATGTTTACATCTTTTGGCAAACGAGCTAAGTTTTAGATAATTTTGAATCATAACGGATGATATAATTTAGGCTTGCATGTTTTTTTTACAACAAAAATCTTTATTACGATCCAGCGTAACCTTGTATTACAAATTTTACTAACATATGTTTTTAAATCCCGGATTTTTAAAATCTTGAAAATTTATGTGCATGCTAAACAGAGAATGACAGTAGCAGCATCCATCAACAAAATCAAGGATTCGTAAATAATAAGTTTTTGTAATTAAACTAAAACATGAATGACATAAGTTATTAATGTTTTATATAAAAGTAATAGGATTTTTTCATCATTTCACACATTCAAATCGGTCAAAATGTGAACACCAAGATTATCCATTAATTCCACAGATAAAGTATTGGTTTGAGATGTTGGAGTATAGATGTCTTTCACAAATTCTTTTCATTACACATCATTCGATAATTTGGAAGGTTGAACTTATCATTCAAATTTCATGAAGGGTACATAAATGTCCCGAACAATTGGCGTGCAAAATAAACCATCATAAAATTGAACATTTGGTTGTTCAAGAAGATTTAATGAGACCGTAAGACAGACAGTAAATCTTGGATACACATTCTTTGTCCATAAGCAAAACTTAGTTATTTAAATGATGTAATCACTTTCTATGTACAACTGAATTATTGAGTAATTGGAATTATACAACACAAATTTTGAATGATATTAAAAAAATTGAAATCATTTGTAGTGACTATATTATGGGATTCACTATCCCAGAAATGAAGAGGATTCGAATTCATTTCATTTCATACAGTAAATCATTTAATACTGCACATACCAAATAACTCACAAAGATCATGACTATGGCGCATAAAAGTCAAAAACATATTTCAAAATGTTCCAAATATTGAATATGGTTATAAGGTAAAAAAAAGTGTAAAATATTTGGCCACGTCAAAATGTCACTTTTAGGTAAAAATAAGATTAGAACTTTCAATTAAATTAATACATTTCCATACTTTTTGTGAAAATTCTTGTCAAAATTTAAGTTCAAATTCAAATAAAACAATGATTGGCTGAGATGAAATACCCGTTCCTGATAGTACAAACAGTCCAAGCAATCGTGAAATCATAGCTAATTTTCAAATGGTCCAATATTCTAATGTCGTTCTTGTAGAAGTTTTTTTACAAAGCCAAAATCGTTAACGATTGTTATTGTAATGTTAGAAACCTCTTAAACTGTACATTTTGTCATGTGTAACCAATATTCTATAACATATTTACAGCTATACATACTCATTTTGAGACCGTCAAAATTTTATAATTAAGTCAAATTTTTTTACAAATTTTTAAGTTTTTCGTCAATTTTTGTTGTCAATTCGGGGGTTTTTAAGTCAGGAAAATTAATTTAATGAAATCAAATTGTGTCTACGTGATTAGTTCTACCTTTTACAGGGTATTAAACATTTGCATTACACTAAGTTGACGCCTATCCGTTGGTTTGTTATTTTCTCATGTAATAAGACTTCATTGGTTTCATTTTATTTTTTTGAATAGTCATTTAGCGCCACTGTGTTTCTTTCCAGTCGTTTTTAATTCCAGTCTCAAGAAAGTTTCTGGTTCCACTGTCAAATGGATCCAACTGTAAAACTTCTATTTTGATAAAATTTGCAAAAATCATTGGTAATATTCTGAAATCAATGGTCCCAAACCCTTTATTTTTTATTCCAGTGCTATGGTTATAGGCTCATTCTTACTAAAATAGTCCGGTCTTGGTTACGTGCGACGGGAACCAGCGATCTCATGGATACTTCACTCGAAGTGTCTTCATGTTCACTACTGTATTATGCTTCTTTTGATTTAAGGGTTACATTAGTTATGTATAATTTTATCAAATATTTGTTGTATGATACAAGCCGGTAGTTGTGGTGTGTGCACCCCAAACCGGTGCTTTTCTTAGGACCATAGATAATGCAATTTTAACATTGAAATAACTTAATAATTTAAAATATCACATTGTTCGACTAAACATCCTAGCCATTCATTCCTGTACTGACAATTTTTTTTAGGAAAAATATTGAAATTTTGAAAATCATGAAAATTTGAGCCTTCAATATCTTTGGACATTAGGAACATCCTGCGAATGTTCTCAGAATGTTTCTTTTACAAATTAGATTATTTTAATATTATTGATATACAAACTGAAAAATATATTAATTTACACCAATTATCAGAAAAGCATAAAACTCTACACATCATTAATTTTAATAGCGAATATCCAAATGAATGTAAGAATAATTTATGCAAAAATTTCAACATTGAGATAGAATTGTTTGAAAAGTAGTAGAACTCCCTTTGACTTCAAATTTTATTATGTTGTTTTAAAAATTTATTTCTAATTCTAATCAAAATAAAAATCTTTCATTTAAAATTATATTGGACAAAATTATTATCAAATTGTTACAGAATATATTGAGCACATTTTTAAATTGATTGAACCGTTTTGATAATGGTAAAATTATATCAATACTAACAGCTCTGACTTATTAATAGGTTTTCTTGCCTACGCATATTTGCCTTGCTTTTATTGATATATTGCATTTAGTGATGTGTTCACCTGTTTTTCAGACTTGACCTGCGTCGGTATCAAACTTGAACTGAATTAAACCTGTTTACTCAAGATGTTCTTTTCCACTGTGCCTGAGTGCAAACATCGGTTTTAGTTATTAACATATTCTAAAAAAACAGAAAATCATTCTCGTTAATTTATATTTGTCAGACTTAAGCAGTCATGCAGCCGTATTAACACGTATATTAAGATACCGTTTTATGAACTATAGTAATAGTACAACTTCAAAGAAAGTGGAGATAAACTTATCATTGGGTAAACAGGTTAACTCTACAAACTAGCTGAAAGCAAATCATATATCAACAAAGTGCTTTCAATTTAAGTTTGCATAGCCGGAATTCAGTAATATATGCTTATCTCCGTCTATTCATTTTGATGTTCTACTCCAGCCTATGACAGAGTTAGGAAAGGTTCCAATTTTCAGAATCCGAGCAGAACCGTAACCTTTCAAAATGAGCGAAGCCAAATCAAACCGCTAATAATTTAAACCGTTTCCATCAGAAAAGACTGCAAACACATTATTTTCACTAGTAGATCCCTTCTTTCCTTTCATGTGCATTGCTTTGGCTAAAAACAATGACATAAATTCGTCACTTTAGACATTTCAAACCGTATAGGTCGTTTTCAAATTAGATATTACAAGCTGAAATCAAGCCGAACTGAATTGCTTATAAAGCGAGTGGCTTGCAACTCTGGTCTGTGACACATTTCACACACATAATGACATAATGAAGGAAAGCAGTTAGTGAAGAACTGATACCAAAACCATACTGATTTAACAAAATTTTTCGTCTTATTAAAATCAAAATGATATAAAATTGATCAAACTACATAGATATTGTCAAACCTGATTCCAATCGTGTTTTAATCTGGAATTGATTCACGGCAAATCAATCCTGATTTAAAACCTCACCCAAACTGATTAAATCTTTTAGACCTTATCCAAAAATCATTTCGTTACTCAAATTTAACTGTGTAAAGCAGTAATGTCTGCGGAATCTAAAGTATTCTGTTAGAATATATGTAAGTTTGTACCAGTAGGATTTGTTGTATAACGGATTGCTTGATGATATAATTTCTATACATTTTCATAACGCATTAAAATGACATCCAAAACTGTCCAACTCCATTATTACTACAAGTAGGTTTTGCCACAATATTTATGGTAAAGTAAAATATTTTTGGATGCAGCTTTAAAAGAGAAAAACCTCCTATGTACATTTAAAATGCACGACGTACATGGGTAGTATTTGTATATGAAATCCCTGGAAATCATATGATTCATTTACACTATTTAAAATTGAGTCCAGGATTGTAACTATTTTTGGCACCCCTCCTTATATGTGATTGCACTTTGCTATAGATATAATCATTGAAAAATGTGATTAAACAATACTTTAGGCTAGGTTTAGTTTGAATTTAAAAAACCAAAAATCAAAAAATTTTGTACTTGTTATATATAAAGCGAAGAAAAATACTAATGATCATTGGTACTTTAGTAGAATTGCCAACTATCTAATTATAAAGTAGATCTTGGACTTTTTTGAAAGTCTAAGAATTATTAAAAGTAAGTGTATGATATTTCACATAAATTCTTGGAAAATTCAAATGAAAGTAAATTGTTCTTTTCTATGTTAATTGAGTACCTCTAAATCATTGAAGCTTTGTAAATACATTGCTGGACATTAAAATGGCAACTCTGAATTTCGACATGGTACACTTATTTTCAATAAAAACCAATATTATGAGCAATTGTTATTTTGTGTAAAAACCCAAAAAATGACTTTTATTTAAAAAAAATCGACTTCTATCAAAAGATATTAATAAAAATATGCCTTTTTTTCATTTCAACCTGGACATAAAAATGACAACATAAGTAGAAACGACATTAAACACCAACTTTAATCATCTGTTATCTTTCCTTTCTTATCAATACACTTAGACACCTCTTCGGCATTCTCCGGATAACGTCAGCAATATAATTCTAATCTAACTGATCCCAAGAAACCTTAATTTCCTGAATCAGCTTGTCAACACTAGAGAATTTTCATCCACCTTTATAAACATTTCTAGCAAGTGCACTCCACACATTCTCAAAAGGGTTGAGATCAGGCTGAGTGCTGGCCATTCTAAAGTATTAATATCCATACTTTTTAACCACTCTTTCGTTGTTTTTGAGACATGACATGTCGCATTATCTTGTTGTAGCGTACAATTTAAACCATAGTGAAGGTGGCAGAATGGCAACAAATATTCTGAGAGTATAGATATAACTGGAAGAATCTTTTCCTGTTACAATTGCCATTTTGTTTTACCTTCAAAGGATATTCCTGCCCATATCATAACTGATCCTCCCCCAAACTGCCTCTTGGAAAAGTATTGCGGCTCTTTGCGTAAGTCGTGCCAATAGAATTGAAATCCATCTAAATTGAATTTTTTCTCGTCGGTAAAGACGATTTTACTCCAATCTGTGGTATTGGTCAAGTGAGTTCTTGCAAAATCAATCCTTTTTTTCATGTTTTTTGTCAGCTTTGGCGTGGTTTTACGCTTGGTATAAATCATATTACTTGCATTATGTAGAATACGACGGACCTGTCTTGCACTTACCGGTAGATCTAAATCGTGCTTTATCTTGGATGATGAGTTGCCAGTGTTGGAGGCTTCTCTTAGAATAGTTCTTTTGTTTCTGGGGGTAAGAATGGATCTTTTTCCCCGCTTACTCGGTGTCTTTTCCTTGTTTTTTCGTTTTAAAATCGACTTATAGTTGATTTATGTCTTTTGTAGTTTCTCTGCAATGCTTGCTTGTGATAAACCAGCATCCAAATATGTCAGAATTCTTGTTTTTTCAATATCAGAAAGCTCTTTTGCGGTACCCATGAAGAATGAATAATTAAAGAAGTTTTAATGCTAGGAAGAAAGTTTTCTAATAATATTTAAATTACACAATGCTAAACACGGTAAATTAAACTAATTAGAGTTTATTTTGTTGAAGTTAGATTTCTTTTTAATGGCTGAAAAGAGTAGTTGCCTTTTTTATGTCCAGGTTGAAATGAAAAAAGGCATATTTTTATTAATATCTTTTGATAGAAGTCGAATTTTTTTAAATAAAAGTCATTTTTTGGGTTTTTACACAAAATAACACTTGCTCATAATATTGGTTTTTATTGAAAATAAGTATAACATGTCAAAATTCAGAGTTGGCATTTTAATGTCCAGCACTGTATTAGTTATGTTTGTTATATTTATGTCATTGTTTATAATCGTGTATTTGTCTACAGTAGACATCAAAGTAGAAGAAATAGTAGTTGGAGAGTATCCATCTTTCAAAGGCTTTTGATATAATGTGCCATGCCATCTTGCTACAAAAACTGGGAAAATATGGACTTTGCCTTGAAGCAGTACTTCTAATTAAGTAACTGACGCCAGGCTGTAAAAGTTGGCAATTACCAATCCTTTTAAATGAATAGTAAACGAGGAGTTCCTCAGGTATCAATAATTGGTCCACTAATTTTTAACATATACATTAATGATTTGTAACAAAATACAATATGCAGATGATACTTGCATACATTCTAGTTACCTCAATAAGCTCATATGCAAAAAAAATTTAACTGCTGGTCTCATTGAATGAAAAATTGGTTTGATAGAAACCAACTTCATTTAAATGTTAGCAAATCACAATTCTTAATTTTGCATACCTCATTAAAAATAGATTATTTGAGAAAGCTTAAGCTTAACATTTTATGATCACAAACTCACGAACACCAGAAAAGCCACCTATCTCGGTGTTACTTTCAATGAAAACCTTGATTTTTCAAAATTCCTTCATACAAAAATGTGAAAACCTGCTGTTTTCAATTCAACCTTAACTTTGTTAAGGAACTGTATACCAAACCAATTTTAATAAATTTTTGTAAAGCCAATCTATACGATATTATCAATTATGGGGTCTTTCTAACACTAGTTAAATACTCTGCGAAATTGAAGAAAATTGACACAATGTCTAACTGGGCAATTGGACTTATTGCCAATGTTCATAAATTCTCACATGTTATGTTAGCCACTTTTACACCCATTTACCCATTCTAAAGCCAACGAAATATGTATTGTGCTTAACATATTTATAATTTATTTTGGTTACCTCTGGTAAAAATGTTACTTTTCCTAATGGAACCAATTATAAACTTAAGTACAACTCAAGCAAAAAAGGTACATTAAATTTGAGCAAATGGAAAACACCTATGCTTCCAATTCCTTTATAATACAAGCATCAGACATCCTTAATCGTTTGCAATACACATTCAGAGAAAATGCAATGCCAAAAAAAGACATTCAAAACTACTTTTTTTACTTAAGTGAAGCCAGAAAAAAATATTCGCAAAATTTTCATGTTACTTAATTCGTTTGTAAACACCTACTTTAGTTTATAGAATTACTTTTAAATAAAGTATTTGAAGTGTAGTAGTAGTAGTAGTTTGGCATTGTTACTTCCATCTACAAAAGTAAGTATCCCCAAAGACCTACGAATTATAGGCCAATTATTGCTACCCACATACTTTCCAAAATATTTGAAAGAAGTCTATAAAGCCAGTTGCAAAATTACTTTAATGAATCCAAGTTAATTTGTAATCATCAATTTGGTTTTACAAAATCAAAGTCTACAACTGACGCATTGTTATTTGCCATCGAAGACTGGATGAAATATTTAAACAACGCCGAATTTGTTGACTTAGTTTTGGCGGCACTATCAAAATCTTTTGACAGCATGCCTTAGAGCATACTATTTGGAAAATTACATACATATGTTCTTAGTGGCGATGATTTGAACTTAGTTAGCAGCTTTCTAACTAATAGGTATCAAGCTGTAAGTCTTGGAGGCGCTCAAACATCTAATGAGAAAGTTTTCAGAAGAGTTCCAAAGAGTTCAATTTTAGGGCCCCTTTATTTAACATATATGTTAGCAATATTGCCATTGTAAAATTATTCACTATGCAGATAACACTTGTCTATATGTCAACACAAACAATAAAGTTAATTGTACTAGACTGCTTACTCGTCACGACTTTAGTAATCTAAAAAATTGGTTTGATAAAAATTAGCTTCACAATTAACAAATCTTAATTTAGATGTTTCATACATCTCAGAAAATTGATATTTTAAACTAATCTACTTTAAAATCTAGTGAGTTTTCTCTGCAGAATTCAAATAAAGCAGCTTACCTTGGAGTAAAATTTACAGACAATCTTGATTTTACAGACTTTCTTAATGATAATGTTCGCAAACTTGCTAAGTTTAACGCAACCGTAACTGTTTCCAGAAATATATCGCCAAAAACATTCTTTATCAATTATTCTCGTGCACATTTATACGGAATAATCAGTTACGGTTCACAACTTACTTTAGAGAAATGCTTAACTAAGTAGAAAAAATTGATAAATTATCAAATTGGGCTATATAAAAAATTGCCAATGTTCCTAGGTTTACACATCTCACAAAATTCAATAGAGATTTGATTTTATGAGACCTACAAGATATGTCTTGTACATCTCATTTATTTATTTTTTAACAGACTGTTAAGGAAAAATTCTACATTTCAACCCAATATTGAAAACGTTTAGTAAGATCAATACATGTAGAATTAAAAACAGCTTCACTACTAACTCTTTTTTGGTGAAAGCAGCCATCATCTTCAATTCCTAAAAATGTAATGCGCTAATGTTTCTTAAATGAAAGTGGAATAACGAAAAGTTATTCATCCAACTTTAAAGTGTCTTAGCTGATAAATATAATCATATCAGAACTGCTCTGTATTAGTTTACAGTTGATGAGTAATTAATCATTTTAAATAGTAGCAATCGTATATAATTATATGATATATTAAAGAGGCTTATAGTTTGTAATTCAATTTCCAAACAAATATTGACTAAAATAAAACTTTAGCAATTTTGTATACACCGTGCTTTCGAATGCCAACAAAGAGTGAGCTATTGGAGCCAAACACAACTGAAAAACAATTCACAATCTTTTCAGTTATATGTTCCACTTCTAGATAGCGAATTTTGCAAATGGTTTGTCGATCGTTTTCCTTGACGCTTAAGATTTCCAATGAGTGCGAAAGTTGATCATAGACAGCAATGACATCTTCTGCGATAAATGCATGAAAGCTATATAAAGCTTCGTTGCTGCTAAAGACACGCAGAACGCTTTTTTGAGAGAAGGAAACCAAATAAATTGATTTTTTATGAGATCCAGAAAAAGTAAGGTAATCCAAGTTTTGACTGACGGACATGTAATTGCATTTATCTGGTAATTGAACAGTTGAGTTCTTTGAAAAAGTTTTACAATGCTTGTGAATCGTGTCATCTTTACAATATAAATACACGAAATTTTTACAGGGACTTGAACAAATTGTTATCACATTTTGCAGGGGGCAGAATGACAATAGAAACGGGCTACATTTTTGTAAATCATCAGATACTAAATACAGCTGAGTGTCTTCATTAACATCGCTGTGAAATACAAGAATGCCACGATTCCTGCAGAGAGCAATACGCGCATAATTTATTGTTTTCAGGGGTATTTTAAGTGGAACCTCCATCAGTGAACCATTTTCATATAGTTTCAATATTGAAAAATATTTATCAGTTGATGAGTCTTTCCCATTGATTTTTAACAAGATTAGACTCTTGAATTCTAAGTCATAAGTCACAGATAATATAACTTTATTAGACTTATGACACAAAGAGGAATGATGAGCCTCCTTTTCATCATTTTCTTCAATGTTAACTGTACCAATAAATGATTCCAAAACTTCTGTAACCTGCCTACTCTGAAAATTCACTGGAGAAACTTTGAAAGTGGCAAATTCAAAGGAATGTTGCTCTCTTTTCAAATCAAATTTTGATAATTTTTTAATTTTTTCATAATCTGTAAAGATCATTTTGGTGGAAGTTTCTGATGAGTAGCTTTGATGTATTTTCTTAATGGTCATTAAGTCATCATGTATCTTTTGCAACTTTTGTATTTCATTAATGATCTCTTTGCTGATATTTTGGTATTTCTCTTCTAAATGAATAATTTCTTTATAAAAAATTCCATTTACTTTTTTTATGAGCTGTTCGCACCTTTCACTCATTAATGATACAATTTCTGAACTTTCTTTTTCAAGACTATCTTGCTTGCTTTTCAGTTTCTGAATAACAGCATTAATCTCTTTCAAATAATCTTCATTATTTTGTACAATTCCGGCTATTTCTTCTAAGATTGTCTCAGCTTGCTCTTTCATAGTACACATCACATGCCCTTGATGATCCACGATTGCACAGGTGCTACAAATCCCATATTCACAATTCGAGTTCTTACAAAAAAATTTCAACTTCTTATTGTGCTTAAGGCACATTGGAACATTTTCTGGAATTAGAGGATAGACTTTATGGTCCTTTGATCTCTTCAATTTTTTATGATGTAGAGAGCAGTGCAAGCAAAAAATTTCTGAACAATCTTTACACAAATGCACTTCAGAAGGTTCTATTTCGTGTTCACACTCACTACAATGTCTTAAATTTGATATACCCTGTAGGTTCAATTTCTTAATATAGTCAATAAACTCCTGACAGCGGAAATCTTTCTTCCAATCGCCTGCTTTTGTAGGAGATCTACAAATTGGGCAATCAAATTGTTCTTTATCCTTACAAGTTTGATCCAAGCATTTGCTGCAATAAGAATGCAGACAGTTTAAAATCTGAGGATCTTGAAAATTTTCAAGACAAATGGCACATATTAAGCATTCAACACTCTCAGTCATAATCGTGTTGTCAGTGAGCCAATATTGACTATATAAACATACAACATTTTCTGCATGAGTTAACAAATACTTAAGTATAGCAGAAATGAAAATATGCGTCCAATAATTGCGCAGAAGTTGTCATCAATTTCTTCTGTTAGGAAGAACTATTAAAGCTTTAGTTCTGTAAATTTTATAAATTCAGTATTATTAAAAAAATGCTGCGATTAAATGGTATATTTAGATAACCGGCGTTTTACTTCTTTTAAGTCAGACACAACTATTTCAAAATAATTAAAATTATTTCATAGAAATGACCTGAAAAAATTTTAGGAGTGGAGAAATAGATCTGTTTATAGAAGAAGAACTGATCCAACTAAAAGCCCAAGTTCATAAAATTGAAAGTATATTTTATTGATTTTTAAGTTGCTATTGGGAAAGCAATGTAGTAATTTTGTATAAAACTTTAATAAAATCTCCATAAAAATCTTTATTATTACATTAATTATATATTTATATGAAAAAATCCATTTCGCAACTCTAATAAAGCTTATTAACTTTATGAATTTGAACTACAATTTAGAATTTATATGGTCCAATGTTATATACATGTATATATANATTACTTGTTTTATGAAGTTTTTTGAATATATATATATATATATATATATATATATAAGACAAACAATAAGGGAAGTAACATCCAACAAAATAGAATTAAAAACAAGCATTGATTACTTACTTGATAAATGTAAAAATTCCACATATATCTTAAAACGTCTATCCTTGGAAAACAAACAACGCCTTAACAGCATAGTACAACGGCATGAAAAAAAACTTAATAACTTATTAACAAACAATAACATACATAAAGATCTTTTAAATGTAGAAACCACAATAATAAATCTCTCACATCGAACGCCATCTGTAGATGAACAAGCAGTCTTGTCCTTTGGAATGAGCATGAGTTGGCCTTGCACATTCAATAAAACCAAACCTAGAATAGAAAGAGAAGATTTCTTTTATAATCTAATTCATAAAGAAAACCGAATAGATTTCTTAGAAAATTGGTGTCGTGATATTCGTAATCTCTTCGAAAACTTCCATACCATGCCAAATAAGAAATCTGATAAATGCATTAAAAAAATCGCTTTAGATGATAATACACATGTATATATTTAAATTTGATAATGGAAATGGAGTTGTTATCACTGATAAATATAAAAAAAAGATGGAAATAATATTAAATGACAAATCAAAATTTATGCAATAGAAAAGAACCAATATTAGCAACAAATTTAAGATGGAAGAAAAGTTTAATAGATTCCTTTTAAATCTAAAAAAGAATGGAGAACTAATAAAAGAATTATATGAGATGTTTAGAAGCACGGGATCACAACCATGTCATCTATATGGACTTCCAAATTCCGCAAAGATGATAAAAATCCAACAATAAGACCAATTTTATTTACAACGAATTTCTAAAATTCAAATTGCAACAAATTATAATGTTCGTGATACATCTGATTTTCTTACCAATTTAAATACCACTTGTCAATTTGAACAGCAAAAAAAAGATGTATAGTAAGCTACGATGTGAAATCATGATTTACTAACATTCCCGTAAGAAAAACAATTGATCATATATTGAGAATAATACCAGAAGACGAAATTATGATATCTCATGCCACTTTGCGTAAATTGCTTGAAAGATGTTGCTTGAATACACCATTCCTATTTAATAAAACGGTATGTATGCAGATTGACGGAATAGCAATGAGATCAACCTTTGCAATGGATATCATTGAAAGTAATTTTGAAAATTCATTTTATGTAAGATATGTGGTGATATAATTTTCATTATTTGAAAACCAAGAAGCACAAGAATTTTGAAATTACTTACGTAATGTTTTACCAGAGCTCCAATTTACTATGGAAACTAAAGTCAACAACAAATAAAATTTTTTTGAGGCTTCCATACATGATTTTAACAACTATCATGAAACAAATTGGCACATCAAATCAACAAAACTCTGGACTCTATATTCTCTTTGGTTCCTATTGTAGTAAAACGTGAAAACTCAACACCATAAGAGTACCATTTAATCGTGCTAAATTAACATCAAATTATAAATATTTAACAGATGCTAATGAAAAAATATTATCAAGAAGGTCTCGAATGACATGTTTTTAAGTAATCATCAAGGTAAAAACCAAATAGAAAGTGTCACCAATGAAACCAAGACAGGTATATATTTGAAACTTCCCTAATGTAGTAACCAAGATATTAATGTAAAGAAAAAAGTTGTAATAAAGAAAACCAAATTAAAGCAGATAATGATAGTACCTAAATTTAATCAGTTAAAACATCTAACATGATTAAAGTCAAAAACCCAGTTCCAAAAATTTAGTTTCTTCTTTAATAATGAAAATCATACATCGGAAAAACTAAAATACGTCATGTAATCAGAATATAAGATCATCTAATTGGGAATCTAAGATCAGAAATATATTTACATGAACATATATATATATATATATATATATATATATAATCAAAGTGATGCCTGTCTACAGAACATGAATTGCAAATATTGAAGACAGTTACCTGTGTGGACAATTTCTATTATGTTTTATCATTATTTATGTTTGCTTAGATAACATTACATTTACACTAAAATTTCCATATTTGTTTTAATGCTTAATAACAGTAAAAACATAGACTTTAATTTTCTAATGCTAATATTTCAACATTTCGAAACCAATTTGCAGAAATTGATAAATAAAATGTTTGGCCTCTTCAAAGTAATAACATCTGTGCAGTGGAATACAAATTAATGAGAGTCGACAATTAGCTTTAAAATTATTCTTAGACAATTCTTACACATATTTGATGATGGGGGTTTGTAATAAACTAAATCACAATTCGCAAGTTCAAGATGTGGAAAAATTAGACCTCCTTCTGAAAAAGTATCTAAAAAATGCTCAACCTCGGATTACTAAATTTGATGAGGAAAGCTCAGTCCTTGAAAAATTTGCGATGTAGCCACATATTATGCAACAAAATTAATGGTGGACATTTCAGTCCTATGGATATTTTCTTCTTTGAGCAGAACATTGAAATTCATTTCTTTTTTAGTAAGTTCAACACTATAGAAGATTTGACAGTAATGGCAACCATTACACACAAAGGGATGCCATTGAGAAATATAAAGACTTTTCCCTGATTTATACGATTCGGTCACCGTACGGAAATGTAATTGTTGCAGGCAACTCCAATATTGTCTCCACTGAATTTAACAAGATGAACGCATCTATAAGCAATTTAGTAGTTACATATTCAGAAAACCTTAGAAAGTTGATAAGGTCTATTTGTCGAAATTTTTCGATTTCATCTGGTACAAAAGTCAGTGTCTCACTAGGAGTCCAAAAAGTGCACCTTTCTTTACAGAATTTCTAGAAATGGTAGACTTGGGAACATTGAGAACTCAAAATCCACCTAAATTAAAAATAATAAGGTATTCACATCACGAATCAGATGTCTATTCCTACCATAACAAAGATGCAAAATATCACTACATAACTAAATTACCATATAACCATTGTTGAATACGGGTTCTGTACGAGAAGAATACAGACCAAGAAGGAATTTGAATAGACTGCTTCAACTTTACTTTCAAAGTTAACCAGCCAAAATTATCTCAAGAAAGAGTGAAATTTTATATTTATTTCTTGAAACAATTTTAGCTTTCATCATTTAAAGAACATTCACATTATTGTTATTCTTTAATTAAATCAAAATGTAAAAATTTTCAAAGGGATTTCGTGTAATATAACATGCACAAATTGCAAAAAAAACTTAAATTTAAAATTTAAAAATTGCAATGTTGAATATGCAATTTCCAAAATTTTTTGCTTCTTAGTAAAACAAATACAGAGCATCGTTTTTTGATAAATTTTTATATACTATTGTGCAGGTAAATTTGTACATAATGTTAAAATTATACACTCTGAAAATATTTATTCTGATATCAAATGTTTGAGTAACACTAATTTATTATAAAAACCAAACAGTACTATAAATCTCACTTACTTTTAATTTTGATTTTTCCAACATTTGAAGAAAATTCAGATTGCACACTGTCATGCTTGATGAAATGCTATCCAGGGTAATAAAGTTGCAAAGACATGCAAGTTAAAGTGTGAGCTTTTCTTTTAGGAATCCGTACATGAGAATAATCGATATGGAATAGCTTTCTGCTTGACACCAACCAACTGAACAGCTTCATTCCATGGCTTTAATACATTAAGGCCCTGTTCCCATTAGAGTTGAGTCAACCGCTTGAAGTAATCTGCATTCCCGTTAAATTTTTCACCCCGCTTTGAGTGCCAGCCCGGTGGCTCACTTCTAATTGGAACACTATCTCCCATTGTAACTCTCAATGTACAGATATTTTGCAATAACTAGTATTTTGTCAATGTCTTGGTGTACTTACTTGCATGAATATTTATTAAAAATATGTTCACCAATTTCGTTAATTAGCTCCTTTTACACGAGTGATTTTGTCGGTAATTGCTTAATTTGAAAGATAAGCGCAATCTACTTCATTTAGCAGCTCATAGGCAACAATTAATCTCATCATTGCCGTTGTGAAAATCACGCAAATTTAGTTGTTTCGACTTATCTGTGATGGGGGGGGGGGGGGG
>CABFPE010000087.1:1768953-1786287 GCA_900660155.1 Hofstenia miamia
GGGGGGGCTAAAACATTTGTTAAATATTCATTATCATTTTAATTAAGTTAATAAATAATTGAATGAGATAATATTAATGAAAATATAATTTTTTAAAAAGAATTTCACCCACCTTTTGAAATTTAAATGAAGCGCGTTCACCCCGTGCAATTTAACTCGGTTTTATGTTTGTATGTCCCCTTTAAAATTTTCCTAGCGGTACAACTTTCGCCCCGGTTTGAGATAGATGTACGTGACAGCAGGGCAGGGTGAAAAATTAAATAGGAACAGGGCCTAAAACAACCATGTTTATAGTAAGATTTTCGCAATCTGTAATGGTATTTCATTTGAAGAACAATTTGTACTTGCTTACTAAAACGATGTCTAGGAATATCCAACATCCAGGTAACACGACCTGCAGACCAAGGGTAGATACAAAGGGCCCGAAACCACTCTGAAATAAAAAAAAATCATTAAAATTGCGTAGTGATCACTACAAACGAAAATTTCTTAGTACTGTCAAATGGAGTGAATGGGAACAGTTTTTAATTTTTTTTTAAAAAACGGGGATTTGTAAAATGTATTCCATTCAACTTTTACACTATAGTGTGCTCTATAACTCTTGAAATTAAACTTAAAAAAATATGAATACTTAGCTTTCAGAATTTTTTTGAATTTTCAAAATCTCCCCAATGACCATTTTGGAAGGGGTTAATAGGAACACATGTAATTTTAGTATGTATTTGCTTTTGTACACTCTATCGGGTGAAAAAATACAATGAAGATGTTTTAAAAAATTGTAAAGACGTATAGTAAATGTATAATGGCAGTTAGGTTTAGGTATATGCAATTAAAAATCATATAGCAATCTAATGAAAGTTAAATCACTGATATCGCCCTTTTTCAAAATTAAAATGATGCAGTATCTCGCTGTTTATCTAAAGAAACACTGAAATGAAGTTTGATATTCATTTCCTCTTTGCCTACCATTATTATTCACTCCGTTTACCCATAATCAATACGTTGGTCAAATTTTTTGATTCAAATTCAAAACTATGCACATATATGAACACCATGCATCTACTCTAAAAACTCAGACAAATATTTTTTAATTTTAAAATTTACTGACTTTAGCAAGAGTTTAACATTACTGGGTTGGTTGATTTTCTTGAATTTTATCAACATATTTAACAATATTGATTGAATTTGACGACTAAGTGTCCTCATACTATTTGGTTGTAATTTGCTTAATCTTATGCTATTGAAAATACACTAAAAATTGGTCTATTTTGTAGCGCATAATGCAAAGAATCTCCTAAAAACACAGCATGTTATTATTAAAGCGTAATTTGACATTTGAAGAAAATTGTGCTGATTCCTGATAAATTGCACAAACTCTAAATTTTGATTTTTGGAGTCTGTAAATGGTGGTGAAGTCCGTGCATAGTGATGAATTTTAAAAATTGAAAATTCAGAATTTTGTACACAATCGAGTACTTAGTTATGCACTTAGGACTCTACATTAGGCTCCTTTAAAAATTGTTTAGTATCCTCCCCTGCTAGAGACTGGCATCACCATTATACATATATATATATATATATATATATATTAAGTTTTTTTTGTTAAAAAAATTAATCCATTACAACAATCAGTTTTTTAGATTCAATTTACTAATGAAAATAATCAATAATTCATTCTCAACAATGACTTTCTATGAATTCGATAATGTCTATAACGCTTTATTTGCGCACGGCTAAAAGCAACAGGAATTGGAATGACTTCAATATGATTTTACATGATAAATAAGAGACTAATAGAATAACTCAAAAACATTTTAAAATGAATTTAGTGTTTCAAAAATATGACTTTGTGTTTTTTTAAAGAAAAACTAAGAAGTCCCTTACATTTTTATGCATTACTTGAGATTTTGTTAAGACGCAACCGATTCTAGATGAACTTTTTTGAAATTCTTTCAATTCATTTGATGCTTCTGCAATTGTTGATTTGGACCATTCGCATTTTCCAATAATCTTTTGGATGTCTCCATAACATGAATTGAATCTTGTCAAGTATATGTCAAGATTTTTACGGTTTACACCATTTTTCACTGTCTGTACAAGCATACCACCTCCTGTCCAAAATTTTACAATGTTCTTTACCTCTAGCAAATGTTTTTGATAATAATGAACGCACTGATCTAACCCGCAAATATTGTCATTGCGGATGTTGAACGATTCTCAAGGCATCAAATTGGACAGCTCATACTTTGCAGTTTTATTATTTTGTTTTATGAAAAAATTAACTTGTCCAATTTTTCATAATGAATTGTATTCATCAATTACAAAAAATTGTTTTCCTGAAAGTTTCGTATTTAACCCATTGGTCTTTTTGCACTCTGACATCTTGATTTATTATATTCAAGGGATCCTTCAAATGATTCTCTTAAGAGCCAGTTTTATCTGCTTTGATTGTGTATCTGTTACTTATATCATTATTACTAACTAGTACCAGCCAATCACCTGGTGTAGAGATTAACTCTGTAGGCGTGAAAGTGACCAAGTTAAGAACTTAGTTTGGTGTTGACAAACGCATAGCCTATTAACAGACTTGAATATATGTAAAGTTATCCTAAACTTTTATTTAATTTCATCCACTAGATGAACAAAGTATGTTTAATTGCTGTCAAACAGAAATTTTTCAACAAACGGCAGTAATTCCAACTGTTCAACAAATTTTAAAACGCTTATATAATTTGTTTTTTGTTTTAGTGTTGAGTGTTATTTTGTATATGACAATTACATGAAACTTCAAAAACAATCAAATAGAACTTTAATACAAAAATATTACTTCAACTGTAAGTAGCATAGGCATTCTTTAAAATTATGTCATGGTTTCTATTAATTTCAAATAGATCATCCCTTTGTAAAGGTTGCTGTGACAAAATGCGTTTCTTATAAAGTCATATTAAAAGAAATTGCAATGTAGTATCTGCCCTACTATGATTTTAAGAANTTAAAGGTTCTTACAAACATGTCATATTTTTATTGAACAACTTAATAGTTTTTTGTATTTCAGGTAGAGGAATAACTCTTAGTTCAAATGCTCACATAGATGAGTGGCTGTCCATATCTCACGATTGCCACATTTCCTATTAGGCTTGCTAAAGTTGTTTAAAAGTGTGAGATATTGTTGTATCTTTCAGGATGCACTGTACTCCTTAAAATTAATGCACAAAAATAAAAAATATGACTTTTATTATTTGAAAATTTTCAAATAGATCATCCCTTTGTAAAGGTTGCTGTGACAAAATGCGTTTCTTATAAAGTCATATTAAAAGAAATTGCAATGTAGTATCTGCCCTACTATGATTTTAAGAATAGAAATACATACAAGAAATAAATTTTCGAATACATAGATATAAAAACATTAAAGTAAATGCTTAACCTAAATGAAAATCTAATATTGGTTATAAATATTAATCTTTATGTATATATTATTATAAATATACGAGTAGGAAAGAGCCCGTGCTATGCACGTGGATTTCAATGGGCTGTATTAGATATTTAATAAATGAATAAACTTTAAAAAACCATATGTTGTGTTTTTAATATTTTAGGGACAAAATAAGTAATAAATGTGATCATCATACATTTGTAAAATGATTTTTATTCACAATTTTCGCCTATGACACTCCTTAATTAACCATTTAATATTATAAGCACATTCAAAGCATGGTAACACCTAATGCAAACGAGTGTATAGAATCACAACAAAATCAAGTCCATTATATTGTAGTATTATAGAAGTGTCTAGACATGAAATAAATTACAATTAGATTACACGTACACAAGCTAAATAGATTAATATTTTTAAAAGCTTGAGCACCTGTTTCGAGTTGCTATATGTTGCTTGACAGTGATTCATTATTAATAGTATGTCCAACAATTAATTTGTGCAGCATGATTTTCAGTGATCTGCACTTGTTAAAACACGAGAATTTTTTGATGTTAATGAATTTCTTTTCCTGAAAAAAGCCGCACAAAACTTCTGTTGAGTAATACCTGTCAAAACATTACTGTAGTAAAAAGATAAAGAAGTCATAATTGGTAAACTTTTTTGGAACTATTAATAAATTCATCTGATTTTTTTAACAAGCTTGCTTACAAAATTGCCTTTTCTATTTGTGACATTAGAATTGTTGATTTAAAACTTGTACAGAATGAGTTGAATTTTGTTCAAGAAAATGTAAAACCATGACTAAGACCATCATTGAGCAAGTATTTTCACAAAAAATTCTACAAATTTCATGGGCTGAGTCTGATTTGATTTCATGGGATTTCTATCTACTCGTCATCTTGAACTACCACATTAAACATTTGGTAATTAAAGAAAATCTGAAATATTTAAATTTGCAATTAACATAATATTAAATATGGAGCATTGACCTAAATGCTAATATATTTGCATTGAAGTACGTGGGAATAATTTAATAATGAAAACAGATATTTAACAATGATAAATTTACAAATTTGAAGGTGCATCCATATAAACTACAAAAGCAAGAAACATAATGGATATCGGTTTCTATTGCTAGCATTAAGACTTAGTTTAGGTGAACGTGCCCTAATTGCTACTTAGATGTTTTTGATGTTCAAAGAAAAATAGATTTTCATTAACTTGTATTAGCTCAATAATTTTAGGACATGTGAAATTATTGTAATGCAAATATTTAAAGTATACAGAATTGAAAAGTTTTTTGTGATTTACTTCTTTTCAAATTTTAAGCTCATTTTAAAATGAAGAAATATGAGTCACTCAGGCAGGGCTTCATCTAGAATCCTTAATGAATGAGCAATTTCTCTCTCCGAAGTTTGGGAATTTCCATTTTTTGAAATTTAGAAGTTCAGACAAATTCATTTTCCAATTGAATTATTTTTCAAATAAATGACCTCTGACTTTGTCGACGGCATGTCTCAATGGGGTTTGAGCAGTTTATCTACATAATAAGAAACATTTGAGGGCAGTTGGTACTCCCAAGGCTTTAGATCTCCTTATTACCTGAACATTAGGCATAGGAGTAATTGCAACTTTGTTAAGAAATAGAATGTTCAATGCAAATTACTTAGTCATTTTAAGTAATTCAGTATGCCTTAGCACAAGTTTTCAGCATTACATCAGCGAACATTCACAAATAAATATGCTCAGGAACGTACTCAGATTATTCCATATGTGTGGGCTAAGGAGATGTCAGGTGGGCTAGGTAGAATATAACGATCACATTAGCGCATAAAATTAACTTACAATAATTTATAATTATATCCCTATAAATAGCTAACAACAAGCTCATCATTTATTTGGAGCTAATAGAGTCTACAAATCTAGGTATTCAACATTTGTTAGAAAAGTTTTCACAGCTTTCAGTTCCTATTAATATTTCAAATTTTACTTGCGTGTAAATTGTAGTGAAACAGAACTTTTACAAAAATTTATCAAAAAGGAAATATCATTTAACAAAAATAATTAGAAACCTTTAAAATTTGATTGTATACTACAAATTTTGCGAAATGGAAAAAGAAATCGTCTTTGCCGAATTCAAAAATAGGGGAGGGCCGAAAAAAGTAATATGACTGCAAAAATATTTTAAAATAATATACTAAGAATTTCTTATTTATTCCAATTAAATTATTATAAAGAATTTCTGAAATAATAACATTACTTCATTTTTTAATATTAATACTAAATTGACCAATATCTTCATGGAACGACAAAATAGTTAACGATATTATTTTTCCCAACTTTCCAATTTTGAAAATATGGAAGGAATTAAAAAAAATACAACTTTTTTGTACTATTTTAACCTTCATATTACATTATGCTAGTTTCTGTTTGATAATATAAACGATTCTAATAGATTTGCATAGAAATTACCTTGCGGGAATTTTCAAAATGCAATAGCAATATTCGAATTCTCGTTCCCGCCCTTATGTACATAACTCTTGTTTGACTTTTTGCAAAATTTCAAAAATTGCTAATAGATGTTTTCGATATTTTATTTTGCGATTTCTGTCGAACTATCATTAGGCATATTTAGTACGTAACAAATAATCTGCTACGTATTATTTAATGTTTCAAAGTTTATAGTTTATGGTTTAATTATTACATTATTTATCTATGCAGTAAAACTTTTCTAAAATTATTATTTACCTTTATTAAAATTTTCATATTGTTAGATTAACATACAATCAATTAAAATGAGCAAGCCCTATTTTAATACTTATTCAAAAATAAAGTTTTTGTTATACAATGCTTACTTTTAGTAAATATGAATTAATTTTATGGAAAGTGATCACAATATTTTTATATAAAACATGGACACATAATTGTGTTCTAAAACTCTGGCGTAAAATAAGTTTTTTTCCAAAAATTAAAGTAAACTAGCAACAAAGTACTACAATTACACATGTAAGTGACTGATTTTTTACTTTGAATTCGATGCATTTGTCACAACTGCAAGGGCATTACGGTTTTCTGACCCAACCCAACTCAAACATCTTTTACAAAAAACGGATCCAACATAAGTGGAGATCTCTAAAATTTGTCAGTGAACTGTATAGTTCAGACTCTCAAATCTTCGTAGCTCTCACCTGGTGCAATATACTGATAAAATATCGAAGCAAATGATTTCATGAGAATGAGTTTTAGTTGATATTGTAAGCTCATTAACCTGACCCTTTTTTCGAAAACTTAACCCAACCCTACTGTAGCATCATCCAAGAAAGAACAACCAAAACTCTATCGATGATTTGTGTTAATTCTTGGAAAATGCATTTATTAATTTTGATAGTTTAATTTCGGCAAGTATTAGTCGCCAAAATGGTTTTACAAAATTAAGTGTGGACGAAACGCCTGCACACAGTTCTGCATAGCCACGAGGTACGCAGAAATTTAAACCGTGGGAAAACCAAAATTGAAATTAGGCGACTGGTACTTGTTTAGCAGCATTTAATCGGTAAATTTGTTTTAATAAATTTTGTATAAATAGAAAACCACGAGCTGTGAATATGATGAACATTAACCTCGTTATATTTTCTTTTGTTATTGCGGTTTGATTATTTATTATGTTATGCAGAGCTAAATGGTTTTCTGTGTGCAACAATCGTAGTGCTAGCAGTGGAGGAGTAATTAATGGGTATCGCGCTCGATTGTTGTATTACAGCTAAGTTATGGATAGGTGTAGGGATTTTTCACCCGTTTGGCTTGCACTCAATTCATTCCTTGGCATATAGTAATAAATGCAATAAAGGCGTTTTGCCATCGTAGGTAAATTTAATTATTTATCTTAACCGAATTTTAGATCCAAATTCTGACGAATAATGTGACCGATAATGTGACCGATTTTATTGTTATTTTAATAGTAGTTTGTAGCTAGCGTTTGTACATAGTTTTTTAGTAGCTAGCGTTGTGTCTTATTTTTAATTTGTCAGTAGTTTATAGTTCGTTGTTTGTATAGTAATTTATTATATGTAGGAAGCTGCTCTATTTGATAGTTAAAGTTTTTACGTAATAGCAGCTAGTGTCTGTAATTGCCAACTACTGACAATATACGAATTGAGCTTGAGCATAAGTCGAATTGTGTTCATAGTTTATTTCACTAATTAAGGCACACATAACAAACATAGTTTCATGAGACTGAGCTGAGTTGGACTCACAATGGATTGGATTTGTAACTGCGGAAAAGGATGGAGTTGTGGATAGTTCTGGCGAACCTGTTATGATCTCAGTGACTTGGCGTCGGGCAAGTGCGCCCAGAGATTAAAATCCTCTTCCATCGATGAAGTATCTAAATAATACTACTTTATAATTGTTATTGGAACATCTGTCAATGCAGTGTGGAATATACAATTAAAGGAAAGAAGAGGAAGTCGAGATAATACTTACCCCGTGATAGCTGGCGCTGATCCCCTTATAAAGTGTTAGTTTCACCTGGGTAGCGATATTACAATAACTTAGAGCACAGACTGTTGTCCTGGTAACTGATCCTAATCTCAATAGGAAAAATTTCCATTTTTTTGTGGTAGGATGATCTTTAAAAAATTCTTACTTTCTTATTTCTTAGTTATTCCAATCAAAAACTTAGGCCTAATTCTTGCAGGCTTGAATCATGCCCAACTCAACTTTTAAGAAAATGTGCTCACTGAGGTTGAAAATTCTAGATTGAATTTTTCAAGAATAGATAATACTGATGTACAATTTCAAAACGTTGATTAAGAAATTGTATAATATTCACTACAACTGTTGTGCAATAGTTTAATTTTTTCAATTTCAGCCCCTTTTTTCCAATAGCTCAGTCGAGGCCCAGCCCACCGCGGCTCCGACTTCAACTCCTGTTAGCAGAAGAGAGAACAGGACTGAGGATCATTCCGTATTAAGAATGTGCTGCCACAAAATACTTTTTGTTACATTTTGTAGCTTGTCATAATTTGAATTTAATACATTATTTCTCTATTGGTTTTTTAGCATTGCTATGTAATTCACCATATTTCACTGCAGGTAAAAAATAAAGAAACCGTGTCCAAATTATTTTCTCATTTTGCAAAATATAATTTAATAGAAAATTTCATTCAAAATTGCTATATTTCTCATTGCTAGTTTCGCTTTTGGCAATAATTGGAATGAAAATAATAGATAAGAAATCATAGCATAAAAACCAAGTATAACACATAAAAACTTTTTTAAAAGAAAAAACATCGTTGTGAGATAACAAACAAAATTACGAGTGCTTCATACTTCTGTTAGCACTAAGAAAAATCTAAGTTAAATGTTGCCAGAAATCGTAATCACTAAAAACAAATTTGGTTCTGCATAGATACCTTATGTATAAGCTGTGATCACTGTTTTATATACTGCTGATCAAAAATTTAAGAGCGCCTGAAAATTTTTAAGAATCACTATTTTCAGTGATACTAGGGGCAGGTATAAGTCTAATGAAAAGATTAGAGAAACAAAAACTTATGAATATAATGAGTTCATAAAAATATGTCACTTATTTTACAAAAACTGCATTCACAATTGATCAAACTTATAAGACCATTAACAAAAATTATAGGAAAATCTACAACAAGGACTTTCAATAACGTGAATTTTGAACTTAGTAATGAGTATGGCCTCCATTCTTGTTGATGACTTCAAACATTCTTTGTGGCATTGCAGAAATGAGGGTTTCCATGAGGGTAGGCGGAATGTTGCTCCAGCTTCTGAAGATGGCATCACGGAGTTCATTTACTGTTGCAAATTGCTTACCATTTTTGTAAGTCGGGTGAGCAGGCTGGATGGGGTACTAGAGAGATGCCATTTTCTTGAAAGNTGATTTGTTATTATTCCTTCATATTTAAATACTCGAGTGTGGAAATAAATTCAAACCCAATTCAGGTTAAATTTAACGTGTAGCGGAATTCTTGATAATTTTATTATTTATTCATATTTTATGTTATATAATTAGGGTCATTGACCATTCATTCATCTTTTAACAATATTAATAGTAATAATAGGTTCATTCTGCTCCAAAATGAGGGGACTAGGTTTCGATTTTGGGGGGGCTTGCCCCCTGGCCCCGCCCCCGTATTTACGCCAGTGCTTTTAACATTTAGAACGTTGCTTGCAGGGTTTTTCAGAGAGTATACTTGCATTTACATCAATATAGACAATTACACATCCAGCTGATATTCACTGATTTCGCATTATTAAGATATGGTTTAAAAACGATAATGCAAATCATCATTTAAAAATATCTGTGAACGATTCTGCTATTTGCAAATATTAATTAATTTTTATAACTTAGCCCCATTCTATTGAAAACTTAATATAAATTATTATTATCAATCACAAAATTGGGCATGCAAATATTTCTAAATCAAATCCGAATCTAGATCATTGTTGGAATCTAGTTTAAATCATGGTTCAATACAGTGGCAAATCTAAAATATTCTATTGAGATACTGAATTTTTTTCAAAAAAATTCATTCATGCACTAACAGTTTGTGTGAAATACGTAAATCGTATTTTTCATTTGAATTCATTCATTTTAGAATAAACAGCAAAAGTTTTTTATGTTTCAAAGTCGTTTCTAAAACGTAACTGTTAATAACAGATGCTACGTTTCAGGGGTGTTAAAAAATTAAGTACACTATTATTTTTGACTGAATATTTAAAAAATAAATAAGTGTACTTTCTAATTTAAAAAAATAACTTATTACAATAAGTGTACTTATTTATTAAATATAATTCCTGAACTATTGTTCACTGCGTAGACTACACTAGGATAGTGGGCTACGTTTTGCTTTATTATATGTAGAAGTCATATTTAAGCAGCGATATTAAATTTGTGATTTAATTTAACTGCTTCGACTAATAATAATAGGTTCGTGTACTATATACCGTATTTACCCGTGTATAAGCCGCACCTTTTTCCACGAAAAATTGCTCCCAAATCCGGGGTGCGGCTTATCTTCAGAAACATCTCGCGAAGATATCAATTTGCACATATATTGTAAACTAGAGTACGAGATCTTGCTGTAATATACATTAAAGTAAAGTAATATCTTTGTTTAAAAGACAAACAATCAATTTATTAAAAATAACACAATATTAAAGTATTAGAATTTATTGTTAGTTTAGAAATAAAATGCATGCAAATATCAAGAGCAATTTAGATCAGAATACTTTTAAGTAAAATTATATAAATTTACAAGATCAGATAGGTTTTACTTAATCGTATTAAGATAGGCTATAAATCGGGAAATGCAAGTTTCTTTTCTTCAAAGTTGTAAAAAATATCTGAATAATGTAAATAAATGCAGTAGGGGACAAATTAATTGTCACTCCACTAAATTTTATATTTTTGTTGCGTAATTTTATTTTCATATCGCACTTAAAGCTATATCGGTGTCAAGACATTCCCATGTTAGCTTCAATTGAATAGGACACCTTTATGTAAGAAACTTCAAACCTACGCTGCTCGCATGCACATATTACAGAATATTGGCTAACGGCAGATGAGACAACTACCATTTCATTCACATCAATAGCTTCACGCAGCCTGTGAATATAAATAATCTACATTTGCACACTCACAATCATTACTGTAGTTTAATGTACATTTGTTTATGCCATGGTGAAAGGCAAACTGATACAACTAACACTCTAAGAGTAGCCATTTTGGCTTTGGTAAAAGGAATTACACCATTACCATGGCCGGGCAATAGTGTCGACCTTAATCCGATAGAGACATTGTGGGCCATTGTGAAGAGGCGTCTTCGTGTAAATACATTGACGAACAAGCGAGATCTCATTGCTGCTATCATAAAGGTGTGGCTGAAAGACGCTTCAATTCAATATCCGAAACATGCAAAAAATTTGTAGCATCGATGCCAGATCGCGTGCAGGCAGTGATACAAGCGAAAGGTGGACACACCAAATACTAACAATTTTGTATGTATGCTACTAACTCATTTCTATATTATTATTTGTGTGATTTGTGACACATTTTGTGCTGTCATCATGTTCTCTTAATTGTATTCTCATAAATACAATGATTTACGCCCTGTAAGTTCAAATATGTGAACATTATTTTTGTGAATTTTCAAAATATTTAAAAAATTCAAGGGGTGACAATTAATTTTTCCCCTACAGTATGTTTCGTTGATTCAGTGCTTGTGAATTTTTATATTGCTCAAAAAACATTTTTTCTTAAAAATCTTCTCCCAAACTCGGAGAGCGGCTTATCTACGGATGCGGCTTATAGATGAGTAAATACGGTATGTAAATAAATCCGAACTCACAAAGTGATGAAGACCGTTTGTTGTCCTAAGCTCTTTAAGTCAAATACAAAATTCACAAAGTTCATTTGTGTAGTAGCATATTTTCCAAAGACACAACCTGGTATAAAATGCATTTCGTTTCCTTCACACATTAAACTTAAATAAAATAAATACTTGACAATTGGATTCAAAACAACCATGCTGAAAACAAGAGATGACAAAGTCCACAATTGAACTAATTTTTTTACTAATGAAAAAGTGAAAAATAAGTATAGTTGTTACACTTAATAAGCGCACTATTAGTTGAGTCCAAAATACACATATTGCACTTATTATTGTGCACTTATTTTTGTGACACCTTTTTTTTAACACCCCTGATACGTTTGCTGTTGTGTGTTGTGTACACAACACAACATGTTGTTCAAACCATAACAACCCAGCGGCACAAAAATGTGCTATTTTTCCTTTGATTTAAAAATTTTGGTCATTGTATTATGTTATTTCTTTTCAAATTGATTAACAAATTTGTAAGGGCATTATTTCTATTTATGCCGTTTACTAAATAAGTAAAATCCCATGAACTATTAATATAAATGCGAGCTTACAACATGGTTAGAGAAGCATAACTGATATGAAATACCTTTTATGAATTTCTTACACACTTATTTTGATCAACTTAAGAATTTTAGGCATAAAGTTTAAATTTGACCACGAAGAATGTTAGCTATTGCATAGTTACAAAAGTTTAATATATGTTCACCAATAAAGTTTTAGCATAGCATTTGGACATATCATCTATTGCACAGAGATTATTGGTATTTCTTAGTTGTAAAGAAAATGAAAATGTTTAGTGGGTGGAAGAGAATGATATTGAATTTTAACCTTTATTAATAGTTTTTATTTAATTGTACTTCATAAATTATTCATGCATATTTTTCTTACCGATCATAGGTTTTCGAAACACTTTACTTCATAACGAAAGTTTCATCAACTACCTCAGATCATCAAAAATATTATCTTCATAGAAAATAATACATTACATTTCTAAGTTCTATGTATTGTTGAATCATGTTATTTTATTTCTCTTTGCTTAATAAAAAATTTAATTAGCAAAGGTTGAGTTGTTTATGAATATTTTTCTAGCATGATGTTCAATAACTCACAGTTGTAATCGGGTTGAGACCTTCAAACACGATAGGAACTAGGATTCTTGGAATTTGGATACAAAGTTGTATGACCAAATTTTAGAATACAAATAATTCCTTTGTATTTAAACAGAATTGAATGTTTTGTGATAAATGTAACAAATTTGAAGAGTACTTGTATTACTATTTGCTTGGACTGCAAAAAAAAATTTGGAGAACAGAGAATCTCATAATATTGGCTATATAAATATGAATTTTGCTTTTATAATCTCGATGGATGTTTCAAAATAAATTAATCATAATAATCATGGAGTCAAAAATTTATAAATATAATTTTATTTGTAATTATTTACATGTATATGAATTTCACTTAAATAAGAACAATTTTTAAACAGTTTAGAAATATTATTATCTTCAATTGGAATTGAATAGTTCAGCCCGAACCGACCCCCACCAAATTTTGCAACTATGTAGCCACTTATAAATCGAATACATTGAATTATATTGAAAATATAGACAAAGAAACCAGTGTAACCGTACATTTTCTGTCGCGTACTGGCCCCTTACAATGGTCATTTTTTCAGCCTTAGTTCCTACCAAGTTCTATGGCATTTACTCTGGTTTCCTCTGGTCTCAGTCCCGTACATCAATTTCTGGTTCCATAATGATATTAATTGAGCTAAGATTAATAAAATTTATTATCATTAATACATTTTAATTTTGAATTGAAATGCTACAGACATATTGTACCCTAGCAAGTATAATTTTGAAAATATAATACAAATTACAAGCAAATATTTAATCAAATTGTTCCTGTTTCGATTGAAGTTGAAATATGAAACCTGGTTTCATCCCTTGTTTTTGTATTTTTTGTTCTCGATCTCACAGGACTCGAATTGAAAAGCTGTATTTTTTTATTTAAAAAGAATTTGTGTAAGATGAATGAAAATTTTGAAATCCTTGAGACTTTTTAAGGGACATCTTGCAAATTTTTTAGTAACTCTGTTGTCTTTTGTTGTGGCTGTTGTGCGACACAAGGGTGGATACAGAGGGGGGCAAGTTCCCCTCTAAAATAAGAAAAAATCATTAAAATTGTGCAAGAAAAATTTCAAAAAAATTACTTTGTTCTGTCAAGTGGAGTGAATAGAAACGATTTTTAAGTTCTTTTCAAAGATCTGGCATTTGTTAAATGTACTCCATTGAACTTTTACGCTATAATGTGTCCTATAGATCATTAGATTACATTAAAATAAAAATAAGAATATTTAGTTGTCAGGAATTCTTTTAAATTTTAAAAGTATTTCTACCAACACTTTTGGATGCAATGAAGGCGTTTTAAGAAATAACAAAGGTGTATAATAAATGCATAATGACAGTTAGCTTTAGACATATGCAATTATAAAATCTAATGAAAACTGAAATCGCTAATAGCATCATGTTCAGAAAATATAAATAATGCAGTATCTCGCTGTCTGTCTGAAGAAACACTGAAATGAAACTTGATATTCATTATAATTGTAAATTTTTTACTAATTCCAAAAGTAGAATAATCACATTATCAATTTTTAATTTCGCCAGTGATAGAAATTTTCTTGCAAGAATAACTCTTGTTCCTCATTTTGAACATCACAAGAATTAAATGGATTCTCTTCAATATCTCCTTTAGACTCATTCATTTGTATCTTTCTTCTTAACTGTTCTCTCAGAGATGTTCCCAGTCACCTCACGAAAATACATATTTCGTTTTTTTTAATTCACAAATATAATCTATAGACATTTATATATTTAGCTTTGGAAATGTATTAACTCATTTAGTTTCTGTGGGTACTTTAATTTCAACATAAAATTTTGAATAATTATATTTTTAAGAATACTAACGAAATTAGATTAACACAGCTACGGCTACCCTATGGTACATAAACCTATAGTGATTAATTTATAGGGCAAAAGAACAGTGTTAAAAATTAAGCATGGCATGTGTAATAATTAAATTAGATTTTCTCATTGTCTACTATTTCTATTTACCACAATGTTCCTACTTACCCCATTTGACGATACATAATAGGATTGATTATTTTTTTGTATTCAAATTTAACACCATGCAGCTACTCCAAAAATCTAAAAACAAATTTGCGCGGCATATAAAAACTCACAACAATTATTTTTAATTTTTAGAATTATTGTTTTAGCACGAGTTTTAGGTTGGTTGATTTTCTTGAATTTTAACAAAATATTAACCAATATTGATTTAATTATCAGACTAAGCAAACATTCCTGCCATTAGGTGAAAATTTTGTAATTCATTTATTTTCATACGATTGGTCTATTTGTTAGTGCATAATGCAAAAATCTCCTAACAGGCACAACATACTATTATTAAAGCGTAATTTAAATTTGAAGAAAAATTGCACAAATACTGTGTTTCCATTTTTGGAGTCAGTAGCTGGTGGTGAAATTCGTGCATAGTGATGAATATTAAAAATTGAAAATTCAATAGTTTGTGCCCAATTATGCACTTAGAATTTTATTCTACATTGAGCCCCTTCTAAAAATTTTTTTTGTGTGATACAACAGTGTTTTGCTTTTGTGTTCTGTTACTTGTTGTTTGAAGAACGCACACAATAGCAAGTCTAACAAAAGCTTTTGCTTTATGGAAGTTATTACGTGAACCACATTATATTTGGATTCTAACTCAGATTTGGGTTAGTGCACATAAAAATAAAGCATGAAAATATTTTTAGGTAGCTAAATTATTTTATTGTATAAAAAAACCATCAAACAATTATTTATATAGCAAATCCATATGACCATTTTCAGAAAAGTATCTAAATGTTCACCTAAGAATCAGAATCCTCCTGCAGTTCATTCAATAAATCTTTTTCAAGTGAAATTGTAAATAATTGCTGTAGTATTTCACCTGAATTTGCATGAATTTTCTTTGTAACTGAAAACAATCGTTCTACTGACGATGCTGAAAATCCAATAGTCTATGCTAAATAAAATATTTACAAATTTCCATTTCAAAATCGTGCATTTCAAAATATCGAATAAGATATTTTGTTGACTCACAATCGAAGCTATATTGAAGAAATAGAACCTAAAATGTATTTCACCAACTTTGTTTCTAATATATTTATTTTATTACAAAAAAAATTATTTAATCAATCAAAATCAATTTTGAAAACCCCTTTTGGGTTTTTGTTATTGAAAAATAATATTTCACAGGCTTTTATTTTACAACAAGAGTGTTTCAAGTATCACAAGAAATTTGTGCACTCATCACTATCGTTTTCAAAATGGAAATTATTGAATTACTGTCTCTACTTGCTATCTTAAACTGTAATACTTTTCTAAAGCTATTTGTACATTTAAAAACAGCGTTCCATTGATACATGTATATTAATGCAATTGTGATAATGGCAAAAAATTATTACAAGCAGTTTTAGTTTATCCGCCTTTTTCAGTTTTTATTATTTTGTGTGTAAATCTGCAGTATATCATTCTTATCAGCCCATTATTCTGAAACCATCTGTAGGAAACACAAAAACAGCGTTTGTTATAATTCACAATTTGAAAATATGTGCCAAGATTAGTTTTTTCAAATACCATTTTTCAGCTAATGCGTTTAAGAAAGTCGCAATTTCAAATACTAGTTAGATATTTACTTTTATTGTTAGCAGAATTTGAAATATTAGCGAAAATATTATTCAATCGAAAATGACAAACAGGAGCTGACATTTAGTGTTTTGAAAATTGAAATTAAAATTTTGAAAGGTAGCATTCAAATGTAACCTTAAGCAACCCAGATATTTTTTAAAAAATTTTATGATCCTATATAAATTTTTAAACGTTTTTAGCTCAAAAACTATTAAAGCTATGCTCAAACTGCAAGCACCGCATGATATGGGAGAGTCTCCACTTTATTTTTCGCTCTAAATATTAATAAATACAAACGAATATTGAAACCTGAGCTTGTTATAGAATACATTAACATTTAATCTATTCACCGCAACTTATAAATCACTTGTTTAGAAGTGCTGAAAATATTACTACGAATGTTGGAAACTTTTTGCTGAATATACTTTGCATGTGGATATTATTTTTGTTAGTTACTATAAATGATATTTTTAGGACTATTGATTGTCTAAATATACATAATGATTGCATATGGACGTTTATTTGGATATCACAAATAGGATTTCTTCTTCGTTCTTTATAGCGTAGGTAAAATTTTGTATTCTCTACATAATTTAAATAGAATTTATGAAATTCAAGAGAACGGAAGCTTTCTGTAACAAATTCAATTATGTAAAACTATTGCTATAACAGTAAGTTATGTTACACTTGTTATTAACGAATAGTATATATATATATATATATATATATATATATT
>CABFPE010000087.1:1786380-1797303 GCA_900660155.1 Hofstenia miamia
ATATATATATAATTGCAGTATACTTAGGGTGAAGGCTAAGCAAGGGATCTTCACTAACAATGCGCAACTTTAATAACGAATTGCTTTAAAGTAGTCAATAATTTTGAGATGTGATTGCTCAGGACTTCACTTACTATAAGTAAGAATGTAGAAGAATGCGTTATCTTTTATTTATTTTAAATTAACAAACTGAAAAAATATAATTGGTATTTAGCCTACTCAAAATTTGAAATTGTTTTTGTATTTCGCATTTTTGAA
The DNA here is from genome assembly GCA_900660155.1 of Hofstenia miamia. Taxonomy (NCBI): domain Eukaryota; kingdom Metazoa; phylum Xenacoelomorpha; order Acoela; family Hofsteniidae; genus Hofstenia; species Hofstenia miamia. The sequence continues at coordinate 1,786,639 of CABFPE010000087.1, forward strand.
CAATTTTAAATTTTTTGAAAAAATATGAAAATTTATGAAATACTTTTATAGATATGTAGAGTCCAATGACAATACTTAGGGTTCATATCAGAGATGGAAATGGGCTGAGTATATTAAAAAAGCTCCCAGCCTATTGTTTATAGGCCCAGTCCAACTCAACCCATCAATTTCAAATCTTTAGCCCATTTTGAGCCCATTTTAATAAAATGACATTTAACCCAATTCACAAATAAGAATAGATGCTATTTTACCGGAAACGTGGGTTATGGATAAGTTTAATCTAAAGTAGGTTTTCATGATAATGATTCATTTTTCTATTCTACATTGTGGTCATTCAGAACTGAAAACATTATTAATAGTAGAGCTTTCAAATAATTCTAATTGGTTTCCTTTCATGTATATCCATTACTATATGTCAGAAACATTTAGATTTTTTAGAATTTCAGTGATGGCTAAAACATTGGTACTTGCTTATACATTTAATAATGGGAAATATTAATGACTACTAGTAAAACTTTGAAAAAAGTATTGATGTATATTATTTTTCGATACTTCCGAATGTGTTACTGCTCAGTCGGACGCGTGTATCTGATACTCTGTCAGTTCAGCACTGCTGTTGTCTCCTTCCGATTAGGCTGCGGAAGCTTGAGACGAACACAGCCGCATAGGTACAATTGCTAGAGGAGGGAACTCCGGTTCCAAGGAAGACAAAATTATTGTTCATATGATTCAACAACAGAAATTCCAGTTCAGTTACAGCTAATGGCATTATTAGAAAAATCAGCAAAAAAATCATTCGATTCTTCCATTTCAGCACGCATAAGTTAGATTGAATGGTGGTTCAGCGGAATCTGCATCACATGCCATTGCAGTATCATACAACATTGATTCAATAAGTGATTTAGTGTCTGAGATAGCGCCGTCTTTGAATGATCTATCCACTGGCGAAAATGTTGGCAAGAATCGAAAGCCCTTAAGGGGGTTGCAATAGTTATTCGTCCAACAGTTTTCTCCATAGGGAAACTTCAAACTTACCTAATTTTTCTCCAAAATCCACATAAACTTACCTAATTTTTCTCCAAAATCCACATAGCATTGGAGTAAATTATTCAATCTATCATTCTCTAATGACAAAAATAAATGATGACCCTAGACAACAAAATTCAGTTCAGCTTGCTTCAACGTTTCAAGTTCTGCTTCACCAATTGTAACACTTCTATTTGCGAACTGAAACATACTTTTCAGCATGTCTTGCAAGATTAGATGTACCCAACTTTCCTCCATAAGAATGCACAATTTTACCAAAAAACACGTTCCTATAATTTGGAAAGACATTTCTTGTTCTTAACGAGTACAAATTAATCTTTTTTAACATCGACCTGTAAAGCGTCTGTAAGGGATTTTGTCGTAAAAGAATGCGAAGGAAGCATTTTGTTTCTGAGGATTTAATTATTCAACCGCTCTATTTATAATATTTCATTTATGATAACATTTCACTTCCACGTAGTTGAAAAGCTTCAAAAAACATGCCAACGAATTTTTTGTAACTTATTTAAGTAATATGCTTTATTTGCAACAGTTTTTCAAAAAAATATGTAAACAATCTCGTGGGAAACTTATTTTATCAATCAGTTATAACAACAATAACCGATTAATTTTAATTTTATTAATCAAATCATGACAGTACTGGCAAAATATATATTAAGAAGGAAAATATTTATTTACATTTTAGGTTTTAATATCAAACCCAATTTGGCCCATGACATTTCGGCCCAACCCACCCAAGCCAATTTCCATATCTGGACGATGTCCACGCCTTCCCAAGTAGCATCACTTAGTCAAGCTAAGATTTTATTGCTTTAGTTTTGGTGTCAATTTCTATAGTTGACTCTCAAACCAATATTGGGAAAGTAGAATTCGCCTATAATGGGCATACAAATCTCATACACAGCTATTTGACTGGATTTTGAATTCTATTTTTGTTTTTTTTGTATAGTTACTTGCTCCATTTGTGCTTTATAACATTATTACCTTTAGGAAATTTTATGAATATTTCGAAAAAGCTAAAATACAACAAGTTCAATATTTCCAAAACACTAATCATACAGTTGTGTGCCAGACTTTTCGAGTACTAGGAATTTTATAATCTCGAACTGGAATGAGCTCACAAAACTGGATTGAAAGAATTGGAAGAGAAATTATTAATATTTTCCCTCAAACCAGTGAAGGTAGAAGTGGGTGCCAACCTTTCAGAAGAATCTCCCTAATTTTTATATAAGTTATTTAATGTGCTGATTACTAATTGTAACTTGCCCCCTCCCCCTAACCAAAATTGAAAATATTTTAAAATATTAATTATTTTAGATGTCAGTTTCTTTTTAACCGCAAATGAATATTATTTAGATTTAGAAACTCGAAATTGTGCTAAAATTTGAAAAGACTCTATTGAATTTGGAGTTTTCTCAAGCCAAGTAACTGAAACACAACTCCAAAACCCTGTACTGTGCCACTCCGTACAATTGCAAGTTCCATTAAATATGAGTCCCATGTGGTCCCAAACTCTACAACTATTTTGCCCAAAATAAGCAAGAAGGATTTAACAGTTTTGAATTTCTTCAAATATGGTCCCAGCCTACTGAAATATGTATCTCATTTACTCTTGAGACTTGTAAATATGTGATTATTTGGTGCCGATGAATCCTACAAAAATTATCCCAATAATCAAGAAATATCATTAGAAGTATAAATAAAATCGAAATGACAATGTATGGGTCAATAGCAAATGCCTACATTGGCACCTAGAAACGACCAACAATTGACGGTTTAAGAGTAAATTCTGAAGGCCATCATTGATACCGAACAAATGTAGAATTTATGCAAAAATTATAAATTACAGAAGCCTGTTTTTAATAGATGTTTCATAGTGTTTATTGAAATTGCAGAAGTTGTGCATTTCATATTTCAGATATACAAAATCGAGACATTGATGGGAACATGTTGTTTGCAAAAATGTTAGCTTTGAAGAAAATTTGTATGTGACCTACATATTCCTTGCTACTCCAGTTTTCGAAACACAAGTGAATTCAAAATCTGAAAACAACAATTTTGTCCATCAAATTTGGGTAGCCTAAATACGATCTAAATGTTGCAAAATTTAATAAGAAGTACGCCACAATAACAAATGTCACGGAAAGTACTGGTTTCCCTAGAAAATATTAATCTCTATCATTGTGTCTAACTTATGTGCATCTAAAGACAATTTGTTTTTATTTTTCAATATTAATTTAGATTACATTTATGTGGCTTTTCATCAAATGACTAATTTATAATTATTTTCTTCTATGGACATATTTTCATTACCTTTGCAATTGCAAGGATAAATTATTGTTAAAATGTATGTAATTTCTCTCAAAATATTTTTTGTCTTATTCTAAAAACCTGTATTCATTTTAACCTCAAATCTTAACATTTTGAGAAAACAAATATAGAAGGCTGAAAATAAATATCTTGTTGATAAATGTTGATAACGGTTAACAAAACTACAGGTAGAGTTCTAATCGCCTTTTCCCAAATGACTAACCAAAATACTACAACTGTTATTTTAACTAGGGAAATATTCCAGCATGTCATAACTGTAAACAATCATAAATAGTTTAGAATTATGAGGAATCAACAATGACTTTGATTACTAACATATGCTAATAGATAAGGGAAATGCTGTCTGGATAGTTGTAAATTTCAAAAAGCACAAAAATAGAGATCGTGTGACAATGACTTATTTTATATATAATTTTTAAAAAATGATTCTCAAGCCGAAGGGCCTAACAAATTTAATAACTTAAGCAAGTTGATAACATGGGATATACATGTCTATATATATATATATATATATATATATATATATATATATATATGTATATATAGATGTATATATATACATATAATATTAACCCATGACCCGGTTCTTTTTTACCAACAACCATAAATTAGCAATGTGAAGAAATTTTGATTCATTATCAAGGTTGAAAGTAGTACTGCTGCTGTTAGCAGCTGCTTTAGTAATTACCAAAAAATTACCTTAAGTTTAAAGATTTGTTAAATTATATTGACATCTACATTTCAAAATTCTCTTCTATCTTATAATAATAATGACCCTATGATCTAAAACATACGAAATTGCTGTCATCATTACAAGTTCAATTTCTTGCAATGCCACGAAACTGTTTTAACAGGTGTAAAAGTCGTTATGAATTTCTATAGGCCAGTTAATTAAGAATGGCTTTGTGCAAAATCTGTTTTTTGAAACAAAAATCTGTGCTTTTTTCTAAAAAATATTTAACCTGGCCATAACTGAGTTCTTTTTAATTTAGTACCATCACCATTTTACTAAATTAGGCAAAACAATTCGAATAGAACTAAGGAAATGCAAAGGTATTGTCACTGTGAGTCCCTTGATTGGCACAACCTATGCCTGAAAAAACGTGATTTTTATTTTTTTTTAAAAATTCATAAAACATTTCAATAGAACACTTACAAACTATTAATTGCATTTTCCAAACAATCACAAAACCTACCCAATGTCTTTGACAGCTGGATTAGCCTTTAAAAATTATATTCCACGAGGCGTTGGCGCTCATCTTCACAACAAGAAATTGCTTAGATTACAAGTTGCTTCCATTGTAATTGAAGCTCATGCTTATATGGAACTTAATTATAGGGATCACTTAAATGAATTTCAAAAATCTGAATTTTCATAAAATTTACCTTTGTTGAAATGTACCACTTTATAGGCAGAATTGAAATTATTGCAACTTTCTTACTAAGAAAAACCAAAATTTGCTTTTTTAAAGCTAAGCTAGAAAAAACTGTTCTGGTTTATAAATATCATCGAAATATAAATTCCATTTATATAATATGAGTCACTAATCTCCCCCTGCTAAACCCCAACCTTTCAAAGTTCCAGAATTACACTTTGTCTCAAACGAGTTGAATTAATTAACACGATCAAGATGACGTTTCAATATATATATGTCAAAAATTTTCGGGTCGGAAATGGTCTGAATGAGGAATGCCTTGTTGCAAAGAATAATGGTTTGGAGGTGGTAGGTGCCAGGCTTCCGGTTGGTTGTTGAGTACACAAGACAATACAACATGATGTGTAGAATTTTAATTTTTTATTGCATACAACACAACATGTTGCGAAGAAATTTTTTCATTATATTATGTTTTTGCAAAAAAATAGAATCCCAGGAATTATTATTATGAATACGAACTCAGTATGTTCTTAGAGAAAAATAGTTTATATAAAATACATTTAATGAATTTTTTTACACAGTTATTTTCATCAACTTAAGAATTCTAAGCGTAAAATTTAAATTCGACCATAGAAAACTTGCAAATAAGTAAAATTTCCATTGCTCCTTTACTTAAGTTTTTTCAAGTTAAAGAGCTTAATATATTTTCATTGGTTCAGTTTTTGTAAACATCTGGAATTCTTACATTTTGCAAAGCGTTACTAACATTTTTTTGAGTTGTAAAGAAAATGAAAAATTTGCTTGGATGTAAGAGAATGATATTGTACTTTAATTGTGTACATTTATTTTGTACATGGTTACTAATATTTTTTAGTTGTAAAAAAATGAAAATCTTGCTTGGGTGAAAGAGAATGATATTGTATTTTAATCGTGTATATTTATTTTGCACATGGTTACCAATATTTTTTATTTATAAAGAAAATGAAAATCTTGCTTGGGTGAAAGAGAATGATATTGTATTTTAATCGTGTATATTTATTTTGCACATGGTTACCAATATTTTTTATTTATAAAGAAAATGAAAATCTTGCTTGGGTGAAAGAGAATGATATTGTATTTTAATCGTGTATATTTATTTTGCACATGGTTACCAATATTTTTTATTTATAAAGAAAATGAAAATCTTGCTTGGGTGAAAGAGAATGATATTGTATTTTAATCGTGTATATTTATTTTGCACATGGTTACCAATATTTTTTATTTATAAAGAAAATGAAAATCTTGCTTGGGTGAAAGAGAATGATATTGTATTTTAATCGTGTATATTTATTTTGCACATGGTTACCAATATTTTTTATTTATAAAGAAAATGAAAATCTTGCTTGGGTGAAAGAGAATGATATTGTATTTTAATCGTGTATATTTATTTTGCACATGGTTACCAATATTTTTTATTTATAAAGAAAATGAAAATCTTGCTTGGGTGAAAGAGAATGATATTGTATTTTAATCGTGTATATTTATTTTGCACATGGTTACCAATATTTTTTATTTATAAAGAAAATGAAAATCTTGCTTGGGTGAAAGAGAATGATATTGTATTTTAATCGTGTATATTTATTTTGCACATGGTTACCAATATTTTTTATTTATAAAGAAAATGAAAATCTTGCTTGGGTGAAAGAGAATGATATTGTATTTTAATCGTGTATATTTATTTTGCACATGGTTACCAATATTTTTTATTTATAAAGAAAATGAAAATCTTGCTTGGGTGAAAGAGAATGATATTGTATTTTAATCGTGTATATTTATTTTGCACATGGTTACCAATATTTTTTATTTATAAAGAAAATGAAAATCTTGCTTGGGTGAAAGAGAATGATATTGTATTTTAATCGTGTATATTTATTTTGCACATGGTTACCAATATTTTTTATTTATAAAGAAAATGAAAATCTTGCTTGGGTGAAAGAGAATGATATTGTATTTTAATCGTGTATATTTATTTTGCACATGGTTACCAATATTTTTTATTTATAAAGAAAATGAAAATCTTGCTTGGGTGAAAGAGAATGATATTGTATTTTAATCGTGTATATTTATTTTGCACATGGTTACCAATATTTTTTATTTATAAAGAAAATGAAAATCTTGCTTGGGTGAAAGAGAATGATATTGTATTTTAATCGTGTATATTTATTTTGCACATGGTTACCAATATTTTTTATTTATAAAGAAAATGAAAATCTTGCTTGGGTGAAAGAGAATGATATTGTATTTTAATCGTGTATATTTATTTTGCACATGGTTACCAATATTTTTTATTTATAAAGAAAATGAAAATCTTGCTTGGGTGAAAGAGAATGATATTGTATTTTAATCGTGTATATTTATTTTGCACATGGTTACCAATATTTTTTATTTATAAAGAAAATGAAAATCTTGCTTGGGTGAAAGAGAATGATATTGTATTTTAATCGTGTATATTTATTTTGCACATGGTTACCAATATTTTTTATTTATAAAGAAAATGAAAATCTTGCTTGGGTGGAAGAAATGATATTGTATTTTAATCGTGTATATTTATTTTGCACATGGTTACCAATATTTTTTATTTATAAAGAAAATGAAAATCTTGCTTGGATGAAAGAGAATGATATTGTACTTTAATTGTGTACATTTATTTTGCACATGGTTACTAATATTTTTTAGTTGTAATAAAATGAAAATCTTGCTTTGGTAGGAGAGAAGTATATTGTATTTTAATCGTTTATATTTATTTTGCACATGGTTACTAATATTTTTTATTTGTAAAGAAAATGAAAATCTTACTTGGGTGGAAGAGAATGATATTGTATTTTAATTGTGTATATTTATTTTGCACATGGTTACTAATATTTTTTATTTTTAAAAAAATGAAAATCTTGCTTGGGTGGAAGAAAATGATATTGTATTTTAATCGTGTATATTTATTTTGCACATGGTTACTAATATTTTTTAGTTGTAAAGAAAATGAAAATCTTGCTTGTGTGGAAGAAATGATATTGTATTTTAATCGTATACTGTAGATTTGTTGTTGTGTTTGATAAATTGTTCATGCATATCCATTTTACAGATCATAGATTTTCTAAACAAGACTGGTATAGTAACAAACTCCTTCATATCTTAGAGAATATAGCAATTTTACGTCCTCAAGTATTTCTGTTGAAAGACCTGGTAACATGTCGTTGATCATCAGTCATGGCGTACGCAGAATATTTTTGGAGTGGGGAACACTTCAATCGTGATGAAGTGAACGACAAAAGCGGGGCTAAATTATAAAAAATCGATCCTAACATTGGATGACATCATCCTTAGCTTATAAAATTTGTTGTTTACCGAAAAGTTTTCGATTTGCCGATCCAAATCAATTTTGAAAACCAGACGGGGGACATTCTACCGTGTCTCTCATGCATATGCAACCGTCGTCAGTCCACAAGAAGAAAAATCGCGTTCTGATTGTGCATTTGATCCTTGGGCTGAAAAGATTATATTCTATAAGATAGTGAATTTCGAAATCATATCCTTATAAAAATGTTTTCTTTAATTTAACCGCTATAATCTCCATTGAAGCTTGACATATATTAATTGTAATAATCATGAAGTAGAACAAAATAAAATCAAATATTAACACAAATTGGTTCGATGACGTGTTTGGTTTTTTGGTCCCGTACTCGTATGACTCTAATAGATAAGGTATAATTTGGTGTAAGAAGAATGGCTTAGCATTTGGGATATTTGCGCCTTTTTTTAGTTGATATCCTACGAACACATTTATGGCTCTGTTTTGTTGTGCTGTCTCTGTTGTCTGACACAACAGTCTTTTTCTGTTGTGTTGGTTGGTGTGTGGAAAACCCACACAACTTTAAGCCTGTTAGGTGCAAAGGTGAGATGCGATTATAATTGTGCAACCGGACTCGGACTACACCAGGTGACTAGTCCAAACCCGATTCGGCATCATACCTGAACATACATTGTAAAATATTTCGAATTTACGCTCTAGTTGTATCCCACAATTGATATCGCTCTTCGAAGTATTAGCACTTTACAGCCACATTGGAGAGAAGTCAATATTCTAAGCTTAATAATAAATATGTGCATGGGATGAATGTTGGCCTATTGAGTACAACCTACCATTAAACGTGAGAAAATGACAACTAAACCTAAAAATATTTTGATTTATAAGGTATAGGTCTTTTCTCAACCAGTCATTTTTGAATTCTGTAGCAAATCCAGGTCGAATCACAGTTTTGTGCCTATCAAAATATTTCATCTGCTCCTCAATCTCAGGGAATTTTCGAATTGGAAGTGGAAGCAGGCGAGAACGGGAGTGATTTGTTAAGTCCGGAGTGCAACCCAGGAGCAAAAATTTAATATTGTACACAACATTATTTTGTCTAGTTTTTACAAATTTCGAAACTCATCAATGATATATAGATGCATTTCTTAGAGCAGAGGATGTTAGAAGTTAGCTTTGGTACTAAAATTCCAATCTACCAACCAAGGGAGAAACCAAGAACTGCTATTTCGTTATAATCAGACGCTAAAGGCAAAGACAGTTTGGTCACTAACAAGGCGATGCTAAACAGTAGTATCGCCTTGGTCGCGAACAATGTACTAATCTCTTAGAATATATTAGATATATGCAAGATGCCCAAAACTAATTTTAGTATTATGAAAACTTTGATCTAGTGTTTTGCAGCTGGAGCTTATTGGCTGGACAATATTTTTTAATTGCAGCTGTGGCCGGCCGCGGTAGTGATATTAAAGGCTGCAGCTGGTGGATAATATTGAAGCTGTTCCCGGTCCAAAGGGAACATTAATTTCGTTTCCATTTCACAATAAAGAACCTTTATTGAAGCGGCTTTTAATATCTCGACTGCGGCCAGCAATGACTACAAATGTAACTTACAGCGGAAAGACTAATGCCAGTCACTTCCAGTGATATAGAAGCCCGTGTCGGTATTCCTCTATCCGCGCCCGATACATGCCCTACCCCAGGTGCTACTGCAAGACTCTAGGAGATAGGTGTAGCGTACATATGTATATTGCTGAAATTGATATTAAAGAATTCTAAAAAGTTATTTTATCAATAGAGATATTATTCTACATAAACAAATTAAAATATTTCTGTAAATGCTAAGTAAATATTCTAAAATACATGTTTTACAAAATATGTAGAAAACTAACATTAAGCGGTGTTCATTTTAATATCTTTGGAATTATTGAATAAAATATGTGTATAGATTGATGTGTACGATATGGTTAAAACTAACCGCAAAAATTTTGATGATGTTTACTCTATTTATGGAAAAGCATATATATAGTTTTTATGATGTTTACTTGTTTGTCTTCGATTGATTCTGTATTTGAGTAATCTAGCAATCGAAAATATTTCTATCTGACGTATGAAAATAGGAACCGTGTTCACACTTTTTGTCGTTTAATTGCTGTTAGTTATTTTTGGTAGTGAAATTTAAGATAACCTTTCTGTCAAGAATAAGTTTTCGATGGTTAAAATGTAATGTAAGTCTCCAAAAAAATATAAATCATTACTTCGATGTGACAAGAATTTGTGAAAAAACCAGCTCCATTAACATTACTAAGCAATCTTAGCCACTACTTCAGTAGGAGAATGTGCTAATCTCCTTGACAACCTCAGTTCTAACATTTTCATCTATTTTGAGCAAAAATTGTGCAAGTATGTATGTATTGAATGTGTATCATTAATACAAACAGATGAATGTGAGCCAAATTGGAGATTTCTTCAAAGATAGAAATATGTATTTGTTCATATATTTTCTGAGTTCTATTGCTTAATAACAATTACGATATACTTAAGTACCAGTGTTTATATATATATATATAT
>CABFPE010000087.1:1819012-1835954 GCA_900660155.1 Hofstenia miamia
GCAAACAATCTTTAATTTTGGTAGAAAAATACATATTCGTGAAAGATATATTACAAATCTACAAAACATCTATATTATCATTTCTAACTGAAGAGCGTAATCCAAAAATTCTTGAGACATTTTAATGGATTCAATGGTATCGTCTGCTTTAATTTCGTCTGGAAATTCATAGTAATCACCAACTTTAGTCCAATTCCGCGTCGCTACGTAATCAGTGAACTGTTGAATTTTCTAAAATAAAACTCGTAATCAAACAAATTGCGTGACATGTTGGTTTATGCTGACGTTAAGTTCAAATATAGGCTGTTAATGTATTTTCGAGACGCAGACAGAAAAGCCTAATTTCTATATAACTTTTAAGTGATACTGTTCTTGCACTTTGTGATGTATTCATTTTTTAAAATAAAAAACTTTAATACCAGTTAGATAAATTTTTATTTTACTGCACCGAGCCAATAAAACCGCGCATAGTTTTCACAAATTATTAAAAAGTTAAATGTGTTTTTTTCATATAACCTATTTCAATAATTCCTATTAATATTATGCATAATGTTTATACGCTTAAATATACTAAGTGTCTGGTTGAACATTGATTCTTAGAAACTTTGAAATTTAAACTTCATTCAGTCCAGTATTTACAGCTATTACTCGTGCAAAATTGAATCCGACTAATGATTTGGAGAACTGTACTGAAAACAATCGCATTGCGACATTGACAAACAACAATTATGCAGTTACCACACATTTTTAGGGCAATGTTCGTATGAGGAAAATGTTAGAAGCCTGAGAAAAATTGCGTAGGAGTATAAGAATGGGAGTTACGTGAATTCTTGGTTGTTGATTGTGGAAATTACATTAAGAACTTTCATGACATATGCCAATCTGCAATTCTCATTCAGTCCTTTGAATGTAATATTACAAAGGCGATGTAAATTATCTCAAAATATAGTTAACATTTAAGGACAGTAATGCTATACTTTTCGATCAAATACTTTTCAAAGACGATCGTGTTCTTGGCAGAGATTGATGTAATCGCATAACGCAGAATGGTAGAGTTGATTTTAGAGAAATACCTCTTGATGAACACCTTGAAAAATCAGCTCTTAGATTACAACTTCGATATACATTTTATTGATTTTACTAATATCAAAGTTGGTTCTGAAAAAATTGAACAAGTTATTCTGATAATTAGAGAAGATAGTACATCTATTCGTAGTAAATCTGAGCTGTTGGACCTATCAAATAAAGCAATTAATCGCAAATTAAAAAAATATTAGGCTTGAAATCTTCATCACATTGGGTGCCTAACACAACATCAAGGAATGGAAGACACCCAGAAAATATTAAGCTTAAATATTTGTTTATGTATATTTCTGACAACTATTTACAACAAATGCATACATTAATTCTTTTCAGTTTCCAAAATTCATAAGAATCGACCTAACCTAATGCGACATGATGTTCTTTTGCAACATGACCACTTCAAAATCGACGAGAAGGGCAATTCAGGAAATCTAATTTTTTCATCTACTACGATCTTATTTCAACAATCTTCGAGATGTTTCTTTCGATAACAGCGAGAAGCTAAGTGTGGCTGGGTAAATTTTAATACCACAGCGGTATTGAAAAATTTGTATAACCAAGGGATAAAGTTGTAAAATGTGAAGGATAACCCACATTGATTGATAATGTGTCTTAATGTTATTTTCAATTAATTGGTATAAAAACTGCACGAACTCATTTGACAACCTAATGCAATTTGTACTATTGGCGGACGAAAATACCTATTATTTTTGCCAGAGATTTCCAAATAAAAATTTTATAATGAACTCATTTATATATATTCTACTTAGATAACGTGAACCAATCACAATTTTTCAAAGAAAATTCAAACTTCAATCAGTTATTTCGTAATGTATAGTAAATTTTTAGGAATTTTGAATATACGTTTCAGTTTTTTTTGAATCAAATCAAATACCTATAATTATTAAATTTTAAAGTTTGCTAGAAATTGTCCCCACGTTATATAAAAAAACAGAAATCGTTATGTATGTAGCACAAATTAAGTGTATACTATTAATAGTTAAGTATTAAAAGATGTGAATTAAGCATTTATAGAATTTATACATTTATAACAAGACTTACGTCAAAAAATAAAATGCGAACACCATCTTTAGCAGACACTCGTTCATATGATTTTTCGATACATTCAGCTATTTCCTCCCTAATCGTGTCGACTAATAGATCGATAAAAAATGTGCATCGCTCAGATGGAACACTATTTCGAGCAACAAATATTTTGTTATAGCTGCCTTCAATCAGATATTGTTCAATGCTGACTGGATGACGAATGTAAACATTGTGTTGAAGATCACTAAAAATTAATTAAATAATGCCACTAGCTAAAAAAGTGAAAAATGCTTACTGTGGACTTAATAATTCGAGTTGGGCATGAAAAGAAGCTAGGCGATTTTGTGAAAGTAAACAAAGTAAATGGCAGCCAATTAACTCAAACATAAAGGGTGATTCCGGTAATTCCTTAGCACTATCAAAGTAATATGTCTTCAGCTGTGAAAAATATCGTTCAAATGAGTCTCTGTCATGTTTATCAATAGTCACTTGACAGGCAACTTCCAAGAAATCCCGAGCTATTAAGAGTTCTTGTTTTGACACCTAAACTAAGTAGAATAAACTAACGGTAATCTTTTAGAAACAATTATATACCGGTAGTTGTACTTTACAACATTTACATTTAAGTAGTTGTTCCACTTGTACGTGTTTTGTTAATTTGCTTCACGTACGTGTGGAACAGGTAGGAACGTGTTGCGTAAGAGGGCTTGGTTGCATAGTACCGGTTCTTATACTCAATAGATTTAAAATTCGGCAATAATTATTTAGAAATAATAACGATCACTAACAAATTTTTATCTGAAAATGAAGGAGAACTTATAATAATTAAACATCAGTGAGAACAGTCGCAGCGACAAGATCTGTCAAATGCATACATAATGCGCTCTTGGCTAAAAATTTATCCCTACAAAGAGCAATTTTTGCAGGAATTGCAACCGCCTGATCACATCACGATGGTCGAATTTGCGGAATGAGTTAAGAAAATTACAATGTGGGTGATTACCTTTATCAAACATTTACTGCTCGGCGGAATTGACTATATTGGATTATGGATTTGGGGTAAGCTGAATACAAGAGATTCACCGGATCCCCCAGGACCAATCGATGAGCTCAAAGAAAGAGATATTGTTGAATGCAATAGGGTGTCAAATTTGCCTCATCGCATTGATTGTTTGAAAACTTTCTACAAAAATGTTCTTCAGAGCATTAAGATGTTAAACTGTTGTCTCACGATTACGTTTTCTGCATTCAAAGCCATTTACCTGATAGTAAAAAAGGGAATTACTACGTGTAATTGTGTAATACTTTTTTTTAAATCTAATTGAATTTGCTTTGAATTCCCTTCTGCTTGAGCGTAAATAATTGGTAAGTGAGGTTTGATAAACAATAGAATCGACAAACATTGTTAGATTTTCTTTAACTTTGACTACTCGTTCGAATTATATTTTCTTAACCGAGCGACATACAAAGGAATGCAAACACTAGCCATTTGAACTAATAGTGAGCCGCCACATTTAGAATTAATTCATATTAGGCTGGTAGCCTCTCTGCTTCCTATCGAGGGTAATACAACAATACTAAATTCCATCAATCAGCAGGTTTACACATGAAATTAGTTCGCTTACGTTTGATTATATCAACGTTATTGTGGATAACGACACTTGGACTTTCTAACAGTTCATTACTACAGTCTGAGCAATAGTTGGCCATGTGCCCTTGCGCCTTCACATAGCGAATTCCTCACACTTTGCTCTCTTCCGCGATGTCCCCTTTAATTCCACGGCTGTTGTGAAACTCTTTGTTCAAGTCCATTCCTCGCGCCATTCTTCTCCACGCTTCTCCCTGTTGGTGGCCTTTTTGTTACTTGTTCAACTCTATGGAACGTTTCCAAAAGCGTACTTTCAAATGGATCTCTCCCTTGCCATACAAAGACCCTCTTTTCAAATTCTGCACTCTCCCGTTGTCACTACTTCCATGCCTGTGATCTCTTCCTGTTCAATCGCTTGCTCACTTTTGATTTCCTTAAGTTCTCTAATTCCCGCTCCACTCACTCTGATGAAGTTGTCACTTTGTCCATTCGTCGCCCAAGAAACCTCGCACTCTTCACTCGTTTTTCAATCGTGCTTGTATTACTGCTAATTACATCTTGACTCTCAACCCAGCAGCCGAGCTTTAAGAAATCGTTGATGCCTTTCCTTTTTGCTGAGGCTCTCTCTAACTTCGCCGTAAAACTTGATTTATTTTTATATTTTTGTAGTGTCTGTCTTAGGCGGCTAAATAAAATCATTCATTATAATTATTATTAAACCTATACATTTTTAGTGAAAATCAAATCCTTGCTAATTGAGATTTTTAAATATTTTGGAACTTTTATACTTTGCAACCGCTTTGCACTTTCAGAGAATTTGTTCTTCCGATTTGTAATTATTTCCCCATTTTATTTACCAATTAGTAAAACCGAATTTATAGCTAACGTGACCGAGTTGCACAAATTTTTAATGCATAGATAGTATGTTTATTGTTATAAATATAATTTTCACAGTGCGGATGTACAGTATCACCTGGGTGCAATCACCATGAGCCTGTCGATAAGCAATTACTGAAAATTCAAATAAATTTACTCAAAGTATTATTTGCATTAAGTATAACGTATGGAATTATATATTTTCATGCTTATATCGAACAAGCAGTATAATTCAAACATGTATTCCAAGAACCCATTAATTGCAAATTGATTCAAAACGAGAAATCGCCTTTTTTAGTTTACGTTTTTATCTTTGCTTATGTAGTGTCGGTTAACTGAATCTTTATAAAGCTATAATCAAAAACACGATCATTTCACTTGTTTTGCAACTAACAGCATATAGTTCATCTTCACATAATTCTAAACCAGTAGATTTGTCAATAAAAGGTTTCTTCAATTATGTTTTACTCAAAGAGGTGCAATAACCTAAGGAGACTGATTCAACTCAAATATTTTTTACAGAGTTAGCCACTGCCTTAAATAATGTGGGAATACACATATGTACAAGACACCATAAATAGGATTTTTACGTACAAAAGCCATCTACAGTTTACTAAAGCGCCATCTATAAGCATATATTTATATATACATCAGCTGAAAATAAAGTTTTATTGTAATGAAAATGTTGCAAACTCATCAAAGAGGACTGGAAGAAATCTAAGGTGGGCCTCAATAATTCATGATTTACGTTCTTAATGTGAAAATTTTTAACAAGAGAGGATGCAAATTTTCATCAAATATTCTCTATATTTACACACAAAAATTTCCTCAATAAATCATGTACGCAACAAAGTTCATATATTAGTTGTTATAATAATAATACAAGAAAAACACATTGAATAATCGAAATTAATATATTTATATTTTTACTATAATGTATTAAGAAACTTCACTCAAGGGAAGGACTTGATTTGCCTGTTTATTATACAGTTTAATTAGATTCAGATTTGGAAATGCAAGGACACAAACTCGGGTCATCTGCTTCCTCCTGTGGCTCCTGTTTGAAGACGGTGAAGGTGGGGATTCAATGTTCGAGATGTGATGCCTGGTTTCACGACAATTGCACTGGCTTATCACTCGGGAGACCTTGGGCGATGTGAAAGGCGGTCTTTGTGTTGTGATGGATGTCTACCACTCTGCGAGGTACTCGTCAAGAGGGAGATTCCCGACTGTGATATCATCAAGGAGATTGTAACTCAAGCTGTCGAGCCCCTTCACACTGCCGTCACGAGTCTGGCTACGCGTCCTCCTGAGCCGTCCCCTCCCCCTGTTTCTACAACTGCGAAGCTACAGTTGCACTCATTCTTAAAGACACACAAAGGTACGAGATCAAACTTTCTGGTATTCCTGAACTTTGTGATCCCAACAAAGATTCCGCTAAACAAGAATATGATTGTGTGGAGAAAGTTTTGAAGCACATGAACGAGGAATGTGAGTTGACGGAAATTCATGAACTTCGGCGCCTTGGCAAGTTCAATTCTGACGCAAAATTTCCAAGATCACTGTTAATTACGTTCAATACCGCTTGGGCAACACGAAGGATATTGAATAAAATTAGACTACTGAATGATTTTTTCCTTTCTGTGGAAGGAAAGAATCACCGTGTGTACCTGCAGAAATTGCTTTCACCGGAAGAACGTAAGAAAGAGCAAGTTGTCCTAAAGAAGAGAAAGCGCTAATCATGAAAGGTCGGTCAACAGTTGTCCAATTAGTCCTGTTATTTGACAAACTTTAATTCCAACTATGATGATAACATTGAGCACTTACCTGGATATCCAGAAAGCCTTTGATTCAGTCAACCACAGAATCCTGATTTCAAAGCTGCGCAAGTTTGGATTTGATAATAACTTTCTCTCCCTTCTTACTAGCTACCTATCCTCCCGCACACATAAAGTCAACGTCGATGGTTGCCTGTCGGGTCCTCTTGTGTACAGTGGAGTACCACAAGGAAGTGTCCTCGGACCAATCCTTTTCTTAATATATATTGACGATTTAATATATATTGACGATCTTCTCACCAAACCCCTTTACTCGCTCTCGTTTAGTTTTGCTAATGACACTAAGTTCATATCATCCTCGTTGCGATTTTCGACCCAATTTGATCTCAACCAAGTTACGGACTGGTCTACTACGAATGAATTAAAATTCCATCCTGACAAATGTTATCTCAGCGTCTCTGCAAAGAACGATGGTTCTCTTCATTTAGGCGAAAAGATCAATCAGGAAACACTGTCAGCAAGTGACCTTGGACTTATTGTCTCGAGCTTCACATAAGCTGAAAAAGTGGCAAAGTCACGTTTGAGTTACCATTATTTACGAAACAACGTTCCATACTGTCCCTCTCAATCGTTAAAGTACAAACTTTTCTGTAGTTGCATGCTCTCTATCATTGTTTACAGGTCAGAAGTATGGTTCCCGGATACCATATCTCTTAGTCGCCTCGAATAATTGCACCATCAGGGCCTAAAGTGGTGCTTCGGTCACGACCATTTCGAGTTTCAACCAAGACAACGAACTCTTTATGTTAGTTATCCAAAATTACTAGTCAAGAAATTTCGAAAGCAAATAACTTACCGCTCATTCTTACCTAGAGTTGCTGTATATATAAAAAATCTTGTTAACATAATTGACATCAATCTACTTGAACCCAATCTACCCCTCAAATCCATAATAAGGAATCAATTGCTAAGCATGGTTTACCGAGTTTATTCCATTCAAGTCACCTGCACTCCGACATTACGGTGTAAATGTTCATCATGTGTTGGACGATAAACCAGATAATCTTGTTCCTACTGGTGCTTTTTTGGGTATTAAAGTCGTTTACTACTACTACTGCGAAACTAAAAATGTAGATTTGCATAGAAATAGTTTTATATTTTGCAATTTGTTTAATATTGGATAATAATTCTGTATGAATTCTATGTTTTCTGAGCTATTGTATTTCAATATAAACCGCGTGCTACGAATTTGGTTAATTACACAAACTTTTTACGCATGCTATTGCCTTTCTCATCGCTTTTTACCCTATATTAGTGTTTATTTTGTCTGCGTGCACCCTATTCTAAACCTTCACCAAATGAAAGTACTTCAAAACTTTTAAGAAAATAAATTGAAAAAATGAACAAGACTACTCAAACATTCAACGCTTCAGATTTCAGTATACAGGATAATTATTTGTGTATTTATTTGCATGCAAAAATAATTCAGACCTGAACAGTAGGTAAATAATTTAAATTAAGTAATTGAAGCTTTAGACGATTTATTAATTCATCACACTTCTCGAATCGCTTTGTAGATTTAGCCTTATTGTATTCAGTGGAGAGATGTTCACATAAAGCTTTTGCACTTTGCAACTCAGCTTTCATTTTATAATGACTAGCAATTTGACACTACTATACGTTAACCAATACAGTTTGTCCAAAATCTGATCGCTATATTTTAAGCTGCAATAATAAAATTTATTTGTAGAATAAGTACTAAATTTACATGATATTGAACTAAGATTTCCTAAGGAAGTTGAATTTAAGAATGAAAGTTTGAAAAATGTCATTGAATTAAAAAGTCTTCATGTTCTGTTTTTCTGAAATGTTAAATGACTTATTCATTTTAGGTTCACAAAGTGGAGCAGAATCAGTAATAATAATCTAATATTTTACTGCACCAGAGTACAAAATGCTCATAGAATGAATAATTTAATCCAAGGAGCGAAATGTTCCTGGGCAATTTGGAAAGGATATGCATTCAATTTGATGGGGCTTGTATTTCCCCTGTGGTTTCCTTGATACCATTCAGCAATGTTCTTCAAGAATCAGTGGTTTTTTCTTCATTTATATTTATAAATTAATTTACCAGCATAACTTTGATTTCACTATATTTGATTCAGCAAAAACTGTCAATGTAATGCTTTTGAATTATTCATTGTGAATTTGGGATAATTTGTATTATTTATTAATTGGTGCAATAATTATTTGTTCAGTATTTAAAGCTACATTCAGGAAACACTTTGTCCAATTGATGTTTGAAATTTATTTTTTTAGCTTTGATATATCACCATCTACTGCTATTGTGATGAAATGCTTTACATACTGTCTGTCATTGAGAAACTTGTGTATGGTCAGCTCTGCCACTTTACACAAAATTAGCTATTTATGTTAATACTTTCTTGCTTCAGGTTAATGTACTTGTTGAGATAGCCTTTGTTTTTTGGTTATCTAGGAATATTTTTAATACATTCATGAAAGCCTTTAACAAACTGCAACAGGAAGACTACTGTAGTGTTGTCAACAAATGGGCAAATGACAATATTGGTGATTATGATTACATGTAATCAAATCACATTCTACTTGTGTAAACTGACTCATACTAGCTAGCAGTGCTGTGTGTGCCAATTGCCAATATACTTTCACTGGATTACCAGTACAAGATTTTTTCTTAACTTAACCAGATTTTAATAGGTTTTAACCAGATCTTAAAAATTATCATAAGATTGAAACTAGAAGCAAAAATATTCTTTCAAAATGAAATTGGCTTATTACTATGTGCTAACATAAAATATACAGGCCTGTTCAATATCATATCAAATTTGTTAATTTTTTGCGAATATCTGGCGAATTAATACACTATTCTGCTTATGCCACCTTGAATTTGAAGTTTGCTCTTCAACCTTCTCATAATGAAAACCTGGTAATGTTTATCAAATTGGTAACATGTATGCTAATATTTTATGCATAAAATTTTTGTTAAGTAAACATTAATTAAGATGTACACAAAATCTATCAAAATTTAATGAAGAAAATGTATGTAATAGTATAGAACTTTATAAATGATTTTATCTGTTAAAATATAGTCTAGCAACAACAATGAATATTCAAACATAATGGATTCAATGCTTCATTTGCTCCTAAAATTGATAATTTTTTTAAATAGTACATGCAATATTACAAATCTATGATCAGAATGGCAAAATGTAGATTAGGACTAGAATGACAGCAAGTATGAGTCCTAACACACTTTGCCATAATTTATATTGGTTTGTAATGCTGTGTTCATTGTAATCAATAAATTTTTAAATAAAAAATGGAATAATTTAACTAGATTAACCAGGTCCTGCAAATTAACTGTCTTTAACTAGACCAGACTGGTTTAAACAGTTTTAACCTGACAAGATTAACTGGACCAGTTCCAGCAATATTTGCTAGTATAAAATATGAGACAAAATAATATCATAATCAAGTGAAAAAATTGACAAAAAAATTGCTTTTCCAACTAAGATTGGCAAATGCCTGAATGTGAAAGATTTTCTGCATTTTCTGCTATGCCCAATCTCAACTAATTAGGAAAATAAGCATAAGCAATGGAACGAATTAGCACTATGACTATGAGAAAATCTGTGTTATCAAAATTCAAGGAATTTTCAAATCTTCAAAAATATGTGGCATGACATAGTATTGTGAAATAACTTCCTCTTAAATTTGAAAATTTTATGTTCTTAGTATTTTAAAATCATAAAATGTTATTTAATATTGTATTTGAAATATTAAATAATCCCAGTTAGCAAATTCAGACTCAAACCACTTTAATAATATTTCCCTTATTGATTTGAAACATAAATGTATGTAGAAATTTTAATAGTTATGCTTATCATTTAAGTTGGTTATGCCCCTGTGGCAAATTTCTATCAAATGAAAATAATGCTTAGCAGGAAAAGCAAAAATTAACTATAAAAAAAGATATTGAAATGTTG
This sequence comes from Hofstenia miamia, assembly GCA_900660155.1. Taxonomy (NCBI): domain Eukaryota; kingdom Metazoa; phylum Xenacoelomorpha; order Acoela; family Hofsteniidae; genus Hofstenia; species Hofstenia miamia. The sequence continues at coordinate 1,829,410 of CABFPE010000087.1, forward strand.
GTAAAATTCTTACTAGCATGACTTAAATTAAAATTCTTTACTATTTGCTAAATTCAATGCCTCATTCAAAATCTACTATGTTTTCATTTATAATTTGCAACATAGTTTTGTCTGGTGGTTTTTAATGCAATGACAATAGAAATGGATGCTTCCTAATTTTGTTTCAGTTGGAGCATCAGTAGATATTTAGAAAACCATTGATAACATTATGCATGCCTCTCATTTTGTAAATTACTCACCTTTAAGAAAACTATAGAACTCTCTACCATTAAAGAACCTTCAAATAAAACTAATAAATACACTTACACTAAAGTACTCAAAAAGCACTTTGTGAGAAATACTATAATATGAATAATTCATTTATGGTCAGTAACATGAATTCAATGAGAATAATTCAATAAAATGTTGGCTGGGCAATTATCCATGTTAGTTTCTGTCTGAATTTTAAACTTTAGTGAATCAGGATTGTGTGTTGCACGAAAAGCACCTTTAAGTGACCAATGGTTTAATTTCAACTTGTTTCTTAAAAGCTTGCAATATTTCAATGTTCTTTAGTTCTGTTGTAGTGAGTTATAAGTTTGCATAGTGGTATTAATGAATTATTGCTTCAAAACGTTTTTCTATATTTAATGCATGTAAAGTGTTTTGATCTGGAATTCTGCATAAGAATACAATTTCTTAATGGCCTTAGAATGTGAACATTCTGTTAAATATGATTAGCTGTCTTGAGAAAAAATAAAGTGCTTAGTTTGGGCACAGGCTGGTAATTACATTGCTATCATTGACATACTTCCTATGAAAATAGGAAATTTTGCTGAATATTGCATTAATGTGATATTCAAAATATAGATTTAAGTCAAAATTTACACTTAACTTTTATAAATTGTCTAGAGCTGGAATTTTAACATTATTGAGTTTCAGAGTTAATGCTGAAACATCATAATTTGATTTTGTGGGCTGCAAAATACAAAATTCTGTTCTACTTTCATTTATTAGTAACTTATGCATGTTGAAAATACATTGACAATTGTGTTAAAGATTTAATTGTAAATACATCAATTTATTATCATTAAATATCCAGGTATCATTAGAACATTGAGTTAAGCTACAATCAGTCATTATATGCATGTTGTATATATCTTTATAATTAAATATAAATAAAAATTCCAAATGCTACAAATGAAATGTAAGAAGAATTGTGTAGAAAAATTGCCTATATTATTGTGGCTTGCATTGCAAATTCCATCCTATAGATAGTTAATTATCATCAATTACAATGAAATTATAGCTTGAGTTCCAATAGCAAAAAATTTAAAATAATGGCAGAAATATTTATATGAGCTAAGTGGGTAAATATTCTTGTATATTTCATTCATATTTGATTTGACATTTTTGAGTGGCTAACCTATTTTTTATTATATTCAATGTTCTTAGTGTTTCACTACCCCATGAAGCATAAGCAGTTGTAGTAATAAGAAGACATTCCCAATTAAGTTCCATGTACTTTAAATTATTTTCCTGGTGTTTCCCACAAGGTTAAGGCAATCAATATCTGCAACATTGTTTTATGAGATTTTCTTAAGCAGGTGTGTTAATGTAACATCAATTACACCAAATTTACCCATTTTCCATAACAGTATAAGTTTATATGTAGGTCCTCACTTAATCCCACCAAGATTTGCTCCTTGTTGTAGTTTTGGATTTAGCAATGCATTTTGACTGTTACTTGAATATCTTTGTGAATTGTGGCATGTTTAACTTTAGGACCTTGCCTACATATCATAGCATGATCTCAAAATAATGTAGAGCTTTATCAACACACTAACAGCTGGTCTTTCCATCATGAAAAGAATTAAGTCCTACATGTATTTTAGTGAGTTGTTGAACTTCTTTGGGTTCTTGTTTGATCTCTAATCCTGGAGAAGGCATTGTTTGACAGCTGAAAGAAATTTATCTTTGGCAATAGAAGAACATCTCCTTTGGAGATTCATGCATATCTCTGAGTCAATAGTGATTAACAGGACAGATTGTCAAAAGCCTGATAGAAAAGATTCCTGATGATAAATTTGATCATGAGAAGCAACTAATAAATTGTAGATATTGATTAGTTCATTTATATTGAAAGCAGTTCCATTGGGTGTGTATGAAGAAATTTATACAACTGAGGAATGAACAGCAAATCCTTCTCTACTTAGTCTCAATTTTGACTGTGTCATTGCATGAAGAGTATCTTTGAATTTTGATTGAATCCTCCAGATGATGAATGCAAACATAAAGAGCTCTTGATGACTAAATATTTCATACTTCTATATATTTAGACTAAGTCCAAACCATTTGTTAAACTCATTAATAATTTGAAAGCATCTGAAAGGGATTCTCTTGTCCCACATAATAATCCAACATTAAGGTACAAAAAACTATAAATCAGACATTGGATTTCATTGAGTTTTAGAACCAAGGTATGAAGGGCTATGGTAAATAGTATTGGACCCAGAGGACCACCCTGTTAAACACCAGCTACTAAAAGAATGTGCCTGGTGTTTGTCATAATATTGGATGTTCTTTATAGAAATAGATGATCCATGATGATATCTCAGGAAAGTAATTTGCACATTGCTTTATAATAGCCTGCTGAGAGATATTATTGAAAGCATCCTTCATTACAATTTAAAGAATAGCAATTTACTCATAATTTAAATGGTCAGTGATAACAATTTGCATCTAATGAATCACATGCTCAACATCTCCAAGACAAGTTACTCTAAATTGGGTGAAACAATTCAATTACATTTGATCCACTAATTTTCCAGATACAGTTACCAATCAAGGGTCTGAGATCTCTCACTGCAATGATGTGATATTAAGACAAACTTCATAAGCAAATTTTTTTAGCAATTAAGCTTTGAATGTCATCCCGGAAAAATCATTGCTTTACTTATTTAGTATTCCCTGCAAATTTCAGAATAGATTCTTGCCTAAACACCTCATCACTGCAGGCTATTAAGCTTTGAATGTCATCCCTGTGAGCAATTTCCTTCTAAAATGCTGCAAGACTTCAATTCAGAATTAAATTCCACAGAAAAACACTACTGTACTTCAAGAATATATTTCTTCACTGCTGCAAACACTTCATTCAGCTTTGAATTCCACTGCAAAATATAGCTGCACTGCAAGCTATCCAATAATTATTATATTATACATATTGCCAATATTCTTGGATATTTCAAAAAAAAATTTTGAAAATATTTTTCACAAATATTTTTTCTGAGATTCAACCTCTATATAATCAAATTTTTCTTGATAAAAGAACTGTGATAGTTCTCTAAAATCACAAAAATTTACACCTGGCCTTGCAAAAATGCAACTAAACAAATTCCTGTCAATATTGATCTGATCAACTTCAAACCACTTCCAATTGATTGGAAATTAAATTTTACATCTAGATACGGTGACATTTCTATTATAACACTGTTTCCCTAAGATATAAGATTGTAGTGGACACTATGCCTTCAATTGTGGTTAGAGTGCTGTAATTTCCCTTTATGACTTGTGAAAATGCAACTAGAATTTCTTAATTTCCAACTAACCTTAAACATCTATATCAGTGAATATTGATAATATTGACTTTGCAGCTAGTTCATTTGATTGCAAATTAAAAATTATATTTAGATAAGTCCTTTAAAGTAGTCTCAGACAAGGCCTAATATATTTCCATTTATGATTTTTTATCAGTTAACCCAACCTTTTTAAGTGAAATTTTAGAAAACAATCTTTAATATCTCAACAAATATTGATCATATCGACTTTGCACCTAGTGCATTTGATTGTAAATTAAAAATTACATCTAGATAAGTCCTTTAACGTGCTCTTGGTCATTTTATTTTAAATTTTCCATTAGTTTACCACTAATGTTTTTAAGTGAAATTTCAAAAAACTAATAGTAATTGTTCTGTCAATATGGGTGCTATGGACTTTGCACCTAGTTTATTCGATTGCAAATTAAAAATTACATCTAGAAAAGTTGTTTAAACATGATTTAAAACTGGTCTAGTATGTTTTTTGGTGATTAAATATTTCAATTAGATATATGGTACACCCTGGTGTATTAGCCAAATTCATGAATCTAAATCACGATTTTCCCAGCAAATATTTGCTCTATCATTTTGAAACTACTTTTATTAGATAGGAAATTAAAAGCTATATCTAAAATAGGAGTTTAGAAGTGATATATTACAATATTCTTTAAGTAAATTCATTATTCATAAAAAGTGTGTTAGCACTATACCAACATATTAAAATTTAAAAAATCACATCTCAATGCAATTGAATCTTCTTTAAATATATTTTAAAATGAAATCTAAAGCAAAAACAATGCTTCCTGAGGTACAGAAAGTGAAAATACACGAAAATCAGGAATTTCATTATGCAATCTTGTGTTGAAACATGAATTTTTTTAAAAAACTTAAAAATTTTACTTTGAATCATTAACATTTTAACTTTAAAAGCTATAAAAATTTGCAGCAAAAAAAAACAAAATTAAAAAATTTCAAAGTTTACACAAAAAAATATTTTGGTTAAAGATATTTAAAAAATAATTACATCATCAGAAAGAGCATTACAGAATGCGGTGGTTGACTACATTTCATTTATTTATTGTAAAAATTGACAGAGATATTAAAGGTGAACCATATATCTAAAGCTGGTACCATATATCTATAAAATGTAATGGCTCGTACAGTATATCTGATATTTGGTATCATCAGTCAGGTAGGGAGCTGGAAAAGCAATGATTAGCTTGTCTGCAGCACTGAATTGATAATTTACCAATATTCTCTTTAGTCTATCTGAATATTAATCTGCTGACACAACTATTAATCTGTGATTGATCATCACTAAACTAGATGGTGCTATAAGCTACCAAGCAGCATTTCATTGCAAATAGCTAAGGTAGCATTCTAGAAATGATTTATTGGAAGCGCTTTGGTTGGTGAGGGCTTAATATGTGGTACCTGCTATTATATAGGGAAGGCCCCATCCCTTCCTTTGTGTGTAATGTAGTCACACTAAATTAGTTGTTGCAATGGGAAACAACTGAATTTATTGCACACAAGGATTGCTTCGTCTTGAAGTGCATTGTGTCTTACTCTGCTGCCTTATCCAGATCGTGACATTTGTTCCCGATTTACATACGTAATTACCTACTCATGGTCTTGTTGATACTGTCACAGGATCATAGCACCATTCTGGGTAGGTCTTCAAGCGAATTTATTTATTAAGTCCACCCACATTCAGTAATCCCAGTTTGTTGAGTTAGGGAGTTGTCTGGAGGTGACTTTAAGCAATGTACATTTGTGAAGCTGTTTCCCTGCTTTTGCAACTGTACTCAGATAGAGCTATCTGACTTATTGTTAGATGGTGTGAAAAGTTACCATAGCAATTTCCTTGCCATTGGTAACTTTTAAACTGTTCACTTAATGTCACTTACCTAGATGATACATTCTAGTAAAATATTTTTTAACTTTGTGATGGGAAACTAACTTTTGTTAGAGAAGGTGCAAGAAAGGTTACCCCAGCCTTTCTTTGATTGAGTGTGCAGGCACACATTCTCAAATTAACAATACTATCATGAGTGAAAAAAATTTTCAGTCGTGTTTTTACTGACTCTTAGGCATAATCAACTCAACACCAAGAGTAGTGAGATAGGGGCAGGCTTGATCTCACAAAATGACCTTGACCTCTGCGATATTGGAGGAGTGTTTTTAGTGACTCACCAGTTGATTGACATCTCTGCTAATGGGTTTTTAGTGACCTCAGATATTTTTAAGTGTATCTACTAATGGATTTCAATTAGTAATGATTTTAATTGATTTTCATGATTCATGTTAGGGCCATTTTTTTGGTATGACTAATTTCACTTTGTTAATATCACAATTGTTTGCATTACGCCATGTTAATATATACCACGTTATAACACATTACATTCCACGAGTTCGGTTGATTACATGTACAGTATAGTTTGGGAAAACTTTTTCAAAATCATATTTGTCAAAATTCATTGATCGTATTTGTCAAAATTCATTGTGACATGTTTTATCATATCACGACTTTTCCAACCAATAATTATTTTTTCATAATTTGCAAGTACGTTTAACTCACTTTTCGGGAATTTTTTTCAAAATGACTTCACCTTGTTTTCAAAAAATGCATAGTTTCATTTACGTAAACAATATTCTCATTTCTAAGCAAACTAATTAAAAACTACTTCGCTAATACATGTGGAAAATATTAAATATGGAAATTAAACAAAAAGAGATCGCAATCCAATGTAATAAAAACGTTTAAAATTTTTATAGACACTAGTAAAAAACGTGGTTGTCAAGTTTCGGAAAAATTAAAATATTACAAACACAACAAATATACTTAGATGTTAAAGTCAAACATGATTGCAATCTCACTACCTAAATCATACATGCAAAATGTTAATATAATTTATACATATACACATTAAATATACAATATTAATATATTAGTTTTACATGGCTATC
>CABFPE010000088.1:8595-23804 GCA_900660155.1 Hofstenia miamia
ATATATAGTATATATGGTAAATATATATATATATGCATATATATACATATATATATATATATATATAATATATATATATATGCAATATATATATCTGGAAAAATTATAGTTGTATTGATTAGTGTTCCTTCGAAATTTTATTTGTTGTTCATAAATTGCTATTCGGAACTAAGAAAACTACACTATAAATTATATAAAGAAGAAGAGCGAATAGATTTTCTAAATAAATGTAGAAAGAACAAAGTTATACCAAAATTCTTAACCCATTAGAATCCAAAATTTAACAAAATTTTTTCACGTCTTTTTTTAGGATATGAAGATGTTTTGTGACAACAAGTATCTGAACGGTTGATGAATGATATCTAATATACGTTACCATAGATATATGGTGGTAGTCAAATGACGACCCTAGACTTATATTACATGATTTAACAGAGCCCTCTAGCATTTCTAGGCAGCGGATGTATTACGGTAGTCAAATGACTACCGTGGCCTTTAATGGGTTAATGATATCACTTCCAATGCATTTAAAACCATTTTCCTACTTCTTTAAACCAGGACAACTACGAGCATTAACATCTACCATTAAAGATGCAAATATATGCAAAAGGAAAATAAAAGCAAATTTTGAAGAAATACTTGACAATTGTGCTCAAAAGAATTTCATCTTGCATCTATTAACTATTGATAACCATAAGAAACTAAGTACAATTAAGAAACGTCATGAAAAAAAGCTTATCAATTTAATTGAAAAAAATAGCACTGATGTTGAACAGTTTAGTATAAAGGACACAGTTCTCAATATTTCACATAGAATACTTACAAGAGATGAAGAAACTGCTTTATCATTTGGTATGAATATGAGTTGGCCAAGTAAATTTAATGAATTGAAAACCCAAGTTGATGGAGAAAATTTTTTCAATAAATTAATGTATAATGAAAAGATATCAAATAACTGTGAAAATTGGCGCAAGGATATTCAACAACTTCTAAATAGTTACCTCAAACAACCCAAAATACCGAAGAAATTAAGGAATCTTATGCATTCCTAAAAAGAACTTTCCTTTGACAAATCAATATATATATCTAAATATGATAAAGGTAATGGAGTTATAGTGATGAATAAATCAGCGTATGTAACTAAGATGGAAACAATATTAAGTGATACAAGTAAATTTAGAAAAGAAGACACATCCAACATTACAACAAAGTTTATCAGAGAAGAAGAAAAATTCAATAAAAAGCTTCTTAAAATGAAAAAGAATGGAGATATAACCAAGGAGCTTTATGAACAATTTAGAAACACGGGTTCACAGCCTTGCCGACTATATGGTCTTTTAAAAATACATAAAGATCTAAATAATCCACCAATGAGACCAATACTATCAACTACAAATTTTCAAAATGTAAAGTTAACAAAATGGCTTGATAAACTATTGAAAAAATACATTCCAACAAAATGCAACATAAAAGATACGCCTGATTTTTTATCAAAATTATCACAAAGATTTAACTCAAATACCAATAATTTTCTAGTAAGTTACGATGTGAAGTCTTTATTCACGAATATACCAATTAAAAGAACAATTGATCATATCATAGCAACTATTCCAGAAGATGAGATATCAGTAACTCATGATACTTTGCCAAAATTATTACGCCATTTCTATTCAATAATAACATCTACAGACAAATTGAAGGCATGGCAATGGGATCAGCATTAGGTCCCACAATGGCAGCATTCGCAATGGATATCATTGAATGTAATTTTGATGAAAGAACTTCTAATAAGCCTAGTTGTTATTTCCGATATGTTGATGACACTTTTGCAATTTTTCAAGAAAAAGAGGAAGCGGACATTTTTTCAAATATCTTAACAGTATTGTCCCGGAAATTCAATTTACTATGGAATTTCAAAAAGACCATAAAATAAATTTTCTTGTTGTCTGCATACACAATTTAAATAGTAAATATGAGACAAGTTGGCACATCAAGGAGACAAATTCAGGATTATACATCCCGTATACTTCAAATTGCAACATATCCTACAAAAGCAATACAATCAAGGCCTTATTTAATAGAGCAAAAATGATATCTTCAAATTACCAACATCTAACATCTGCAGCTAACAAAATTTTTAACATTTTAGAAAGTAACGGTTACCCTCACAAATTGATCAAGAAATATTCTATTGCATTATTTTCAAATGACACCACTAAGCACATTCCCGAAAAAAGCATTGATGAAACCAAGACTGATGTTTATTTAAAGCTTCCCTATATAGAAAACCAAGTAAAAAATTTAAAGAAAAAAATTAGAATAATGAATACAAAATTAAAAAGAACAAAGATCATTCCAATATTGACATCATATAAAACAAAAGATATGTTTCTAAATAAAGANTGGTTGCGCAACCCCATTTACTTGTGCAAATGTTTCATGTGTAGTAAAATCTAAACCTGTAAGTTCTCCAACGAAAGATCTACGACCAATATCTATAACGCACTCAATATCAAAAATTGCTGAAAGCATACTACTTGAAAAAGAAATAATAGATAAAATAATTTGTAATCTAGATGAAAAGCAATTTGGTGTTATCCCTAGAAGATCAACTGTTTCAGCCCTTTTGCATATCACTCAGCAGTGGATTAACCATATAGAAAATCAAGGAACATATCTTAGAATTTTTTTATTTGATTTCAAGAAAGCATTTGATTTGATTAGTCACCCATTATTGATAGAACGTTTGTTTGAAATTGGAATTAACACCATTACTATTCAATGGATAATATCATTTCTAACTAAAAGATGTCAACGCGTGAAATTACCTTGTGGCACGACGTCATTGTGGAAGAAATTATGTGCAGGAATCCACCAAGCAACAAAAATGGGGCCTTGGTTATTTATTTTAGTTGTAAATAAACTTTTAATAAATTACGACGACCGAGTCAAATACGTTGATGATACAACAGCATGGGAAGTATGCCATGATGAAACTCCATCTAAATCAGTGTCACTTGTATCTTCCGTTAACAATTTGAGTAAAGATTCTCTTATGAAAATAATTTTTAACAAAACAAAAGTATTAACTATTTGTCCATTAAAGTCTTTTTTATTACCAACTGAAATATATATAGAAAATATTCAAATTGAAAGAGTATAATCATGCAAGCTTTTTGGTGTCGTTTTACAAAACAATTTAAAATGGTCAGAAAATACGAATTACATTGTTAAAAAAGCAGCAAAAGGACTTCACTGTATTACACTTCTAAAAAGATCAGGTGCATCCATTTCAGAATTAGTTTTAATTTATAAGACCATGATTCGACCAATATTAGAATATTACTCTCCTGTTTGGAATTATGCCTTAACTCAAAAGGAAATTGCCTAAATTGAACGTATTCAGAGACGTGCCTTTAAAATTATAAGACCATCATTAAATTATATGGAAGCGTGCATTGATTTATATATTTTAGAATCAACATGTGATCAAAATATGCATTTACTAAAAAATAAGTATTGTTAATAATTGAAGAGCATTAATAGCGGAAAAAAAAATTTTCAAAATGCATATCTTGATTAATATGTAAATTCCAAGAGAAATATTACAATAAGCTAGATAGCCTATTTTAATTCTACAACGACGACATATATATATATATATATATATATATATATATATGGTTCACTAAAAATTTTTAAAAGTAGTATACATATTTTAGAATCTACATATGTTCAAAATATGCATTTACTGAAAAATTCTACTACGACAACATATATCTATATATATATATATATATATATATAATTTTCTATTTATTCTTATATGCTTATATCGCCGCATAATATACCACACAAAATTTTTTTCGGCACTCAATAGGGAAATGTACAATAATTTTTATTCGCCCGTCAGTTCCTCCTTAATATTTTCCCATTGCATTGATAAATACGCCTAAGCTTCTAAAATTGACACTACTTTAAAAATAGGAATTTTCTTAGAAAATGAGTTAGGCTTTTCAAGAACTTCAGGCACTTCAATATACTTTAGAACAATTATTTAACATTAGAACCAGTTCACCAATAGATGTATCCTTGCCTCACGATTTCCAATTTTCCTAAGAGGATTCAAGGAAATTGTTTGAAATTTTGGAAAAAACGGATTGTCATTTTAAGAGTCCACCAGGCTGTTTAAGATTGAAAGGTTTATTACGTTCTAGATATAGGAAAGCATAATTAGCTGATTTAATTGTGTTCACTATATGAATACCCCTGACATGTTCTTAGAGACTTTGTACACTTTCACGTAAATTTCATGTCCGTATTTGGACGCCATATTTTCGACAGATATTAGATTTGAATTTACTATTTTGTTTTTTGGGGAAATTAGAAGGATTGACTTATTTTAAGGATCTCATTTCCATTGTTTTACTGAATATATACAACAGGGAACATTACATTACACGTTTTTATTTGTAATCAGTTTTATAGTGCTATCGAATAAAGTACACGACATTTGAATTTTCACAAAGTTGTTTACATATTAAACATTACTTACATTCGATTTTTATCATTTTCTAAATGGACGTACAATTAAAGCCTGACAATTCACAGATAATACAGGTAAGTTATAACTCTATGTATATGAATTCCCTGACATATAGACTAGCTACATTCTGAGATCTCTGTGAGTACACTTGGTAGACAAATAGTCTTTGTAACGCCTATGACATTTAACTAAATAACTTCATAAGTATTTCAATATTTTGCACGAATTGCCATGTTATTTGTTACATGTGTTAATACGTTTGTAGCCTTTTTCAATCGTTCATGTCGTTTCTTGGAATCTTTTCAAATTTAATATATGGGTATACTTGATTTGTGGTTAGTAGGAAAAGTAAAGAGAGCCTTGTGCAGAGGCAAATGCAGCATATTTCTTGAGCATAAGTCAATGAAAAACTAAATTTCAGTTGTACCAAATGCAAAACAACGTTTAATTTTGATCCGCTTTTTATTTAGCAACAAATATGCTGTGATATTTCGACTAGTGGCGGCCGCCTGAACATATCTCCGTGCTAGTCAACTAAAATTATGAACATACACCAATTCTTTGCTTTACCTTTGCAATATGATATAAGTTGTAACACAAAAATTAGGGCTATGTATTAAACGAAAATATTAGAATTCCAATTTTAGACTAAGCAAAAGTTAAGCTTTTCCTTTCTAAATAATTTTTCTTCCTTTCATCGACCTCATTGCTGTAAAATAACAACAATATTCATCGGTTAACCCAGAATCCCGTATTAAAAAAAATAAATTTAATACTTTTTTAAGTATTTTTATCAAACTAAGCAATTAAATTTTGATTGCTTTTTTAATCCTTCATGTCAACGAGAATGTAGCGCTGCTGGCAATACTGTCACTTGAAAGTAGAAATCAAACGTCAGGATCGCCGTGAATCTGGATCCGGGTCTAGATCTAGAGAAGCATCGATCTGATCCATGGATATCTATTGATCATTGTGGATCAAAATTAAAGATATATTTATTCATTCAAGTTAAGTAAAATACCCGAAAATGAACAATGAAAAACTGACAATCATTTTGTTGTAAAAATCTGACAGTGTTAATACGTGTGTACTAATCATATTACACCATGAGAGCTAACTACATGTTTGGTATAATAATCAAAATGCTAGGGCGTACACTGAGGGCATGTGTAATTTTCTGTCTCTTTCCACTAAGGTGTTAAAAAAACTCAAAAATACGCGTTTATTTGAAATGTATCTTAAAAGAATTTTCCTGTTGGATATGGATATGGATCCTCTATCAATCGATCCATCTAAACTTGATTAGATATAGATCAGAAAAAATGTCGAACGCGCCTTGATGCCACACATGAACTCATGGTAATGATAAGCAAAGGTTGAAGCGGTCCGGACTGGGCCACGCAGGCTGCAAGCTGAAACATTCCATTTGGACATCTGGCTGCTCCGAGCCGTAAAAAAATATATGAGCTGGGGGTGAAGTGTGAGTCACAATTTTTTGTGAAACGGTATATCTGAAATAACTTCAACATGTATCATCAGTTTGATTTGATGTGCAGCTTATCATACTTTTTAGGACATCATTTCATTGGTGTTCCTTCAGATAATCCTATTATTGACATTTTCCTTATTTATAAAAACGTGCATACTTTGGTTGATATGACATACAAGAAATTAATGACGTAGTATTTGGACTTGTGTAAATGAGGAAATGACCTGTTCATTCTTGCTTCAATATATTCGTGTCGTAGTTTGTCAAATGATAGTATAATGCATCAGAGACTTGGACGAAGTTTTCTTTTCGGCTACAATGCCAATCTAAAACACATTCAATAAATTGGACATCATCTAGCACTAAGGGACTCGAATAATGTTTCATTTTCCTGGTAAAAGTAAAATGGGCAAGTCTAAAATGTTCATAAATTTTTAATTTTATAAATATTTGGTTATTCAACTAAGGGGTTTTCCATCACTTTTCAATAAAAAAAATTACTCAATAAAAAAAGAGATTTTGTTTTATAAATAATCTACAAAATTTGAAATTCAATTGAGCTTCAATGACATGTTTTACAAACGTGATCTGGCGCAAGTGTTGTTTTCAAATAAATGCGTACATGATTCAGATAAGTAAATGCTTTCACATAATCAGACAAATTTTATTTTGTGGAAATATATATTTACAACCTCTTATATGTGCATGTGGAAACGCCATTTCAGAATTACATTGAATTTCTAATCACCTCTTTGGAATTTCAAGGAATGCAATGTACATATCTGATACAAAAACTACACCGAGTTTTGCATTGCATAACCTATTCAATTTGGGTGTTAATTTTTCAGCATTAATGTTGTTTTTCCGTGTTTTCGTTAATATTAATAGAAATTCAATTAGCGTGCTTGTCCATTGGCAATAATTTTTCCCCACTTTACCTCACCTCACGAATTTTTCCCTGAGCATCCTCATTGGGCCCAATTATGCGTACGAAAAAATAATGTGTATATATGTCGATTCTAACTTGATTTTTTTCCAAACTTATGCATTTTAATATATATATATATATATATATATATANTGTTGAAGAAACAATCCGAATGTTCATTTTAAGAAATCAAAATTTTGAAAAAAATTGTTTTTTGCAGGTAGTCTATAATTCATAATGCGGCTTTATGCAGAGAAAGCAACAAAAACACTCTTATAATGGAGCTTAGAGTTACAGTACTCGGCCCACAAATCACCATAATTCCTGTGAGCGATGATTCATCTCAACCTCATTCCACTCCACGAGTATTCCCATCCCACTTGATCAGGCTGCAAATTTGCGCATTTGAAAAGTTTTCCTTAATCACTCCATGTCAACGCAATCATGATAAAAGTATATTCTTTTTGTTACTATTTGAGAACCATTCCTTATAAATACATTACACTTCCAATTGTTTTATCATCTGGAGATTTTGCCCTATCTTTTTTTGCTATAATAAAAAGACATATGAATTGCAGAATCGGGAATTTCATATGAAAGATGAGTTTCAGCAATAAGTAAAATGTTGAAAATGTTTTTATCATGATATCATGTTCTTCAATCTTATACGTTATTGACTGGGACTTGTTCAAAAAATGTTAGACTATTAGTCTTTGGACACGTAGGCTCGGTAAAAAGCCGGAAATTAGAAACCGGCTGATTGTCAACGTCAGTGCTGATCAGTTAAATTAATTTAACTATTTTTCACCACTTAAAGTATTTTCATTTAATTTGACTAATTAGTTTAACTATTTACAAATTGATTCTGAAAAAATAGGCACGATATTGCTTAGTCCGAGCGACGACAAGGCTTGTTGCAAACGTAGAGTGCGGGAGGACAAAAATGTTGAAATAAAATCAGAAATTGTTGAATACTTCAGAATTATTTAACTAATTCGACTAAAGTAAAATATAAGAAAAAACGATAATCGGTGAAATTCTAAAATCGTATCAAACAATTTCGAAAAAAATTTTATCATTCGTATCCAAACATGATCAAACGAGTTTTCAAGTTGCCAATTTTCATTTGATTTTTACGATTTTCAGTCAAATACGATACTTTTGAAAAGCAGTAAAGTTATTGCTTTCTCGTTTTAACTAAATAGTTAATAGTTAAACTATTGAAATGAATTAATTTAATTAATTAGTTAAACTATAGATAAACTATTAGTTTAATTGGTCATCACTGGTCCACATAACGCTTAAGTCTACGAATTCCTTCGGGATTCTACTTTTAATTAAATCGTATCTTTTTTGAGAAGTTGCGTTTCCAATTCTTTATCTTCTTTAGAAAAGACTTTATTGATTTTGATTTTCAAATCAAACTACTATTTGCTTACATTTGCAAAAATCTTAGATCGTTTCAAGTATTTGTTCTACTTTGTATCTACTCAAGTCTTGGATATTTTGAAAGTATTGAAAGTGAGGAATAATATATTGAATGAATCATTTTGCTTTAGTTTCATCACGTTCCAAATAATTATTTCCTGCAGATTCCAATTAAAACATGCGGCTACAATTATTGAAACCTAGAGAATGTTCTTTGGGTTCATGAGGTATAAATATTTGCTAAAACCCTTCATCTATGATTAAATAGTAGATGTGCATTTTTCAACGGCTTTAATAAATTTTTTAAAAATTTATATGCTTTGAAGTTTTCAAAGTTCAGCTATCTAGACTCTTTTTTACCATTATCCACACCTCCATTATAAACAAGTATGTTTGATATACCAGTAGAAGGTGTATCAAGCTGGTTATCAGAAAAAGCAGTGCAAGAATTATTCCAATGCATAAAAATGCATTTAGGATGAGAAATGTTGGACATATTTGCCAAATTTAATTGAAATAAAGGGCAAACAAAAACCGAGCGCACCAGTAATAATCTGCGAATTTGATTACATTGTGTATATAATGCGTCACATAAGAATATATTATTATTTATATTACTATTTTATTATTATTATAAATTTGGAAATTATCTGTGAACAATAAATGTTTCCATTTTTTAATACAAGTACAATATATGATTGTTTTAGCACTAGAAAAACCGATTGGTCAAATTTGACCACTTTGCACATCTTAAATGCATTTGTAATGCCTCATGTAATGAGGATTTAAATAGAAAAACAGCTTATTTTTTCTTCTGATACTTTTCTTTTATTTGCTTTTGTTTTCGTTAGTTTTACTTGAATGTGTCAATTCTAACAACAGCAGGAATTTAAGAAATAGAATCGTCGGGCTTTCTAGTGTTAAAGCTTGCTTTTCGAACAATTTCTTGAAAATTTCATAGCCAATTGTTTGGTTTATTTTCATTTATATTTACTTTTCCACGTGGCGAATGTGTTTTTAAGGTTTGGTGGTTCGCGGTTCACTCAAGCTAAATAAATCATTAATGTATTTTGTGTTTGGGTGAAGGAAAAGTTCTCATCCTATTCAGCGTATTTGAAATACTTGGAACCGTTTTCGAATATGGATAAAACAAAAGACTATACACTTTTTACTATATTCCACAATGCAGCCATTGGCTATGACAGCTGCTACTTTAATTAGGCTTATAAAAAGCATCTTTCTGTTTACAGTAGAATTAAGGATTCGTACATGATAATAGATATTATGTTTCCCTGCGAAACTCGTTCCGCAACTGGCCCGGTCGCAGTCCCGCGGTAAGGGGACCAAATAACAAACCACAAGAAGGTGCTTGTACCATATTTTCAATTTCACTCAGAACGATAAGTAGATGTAAGGGATCGGTACCTGACAAACCTCACATGACTGGTCCCATTTGGTATTGAACATTTGAACATGGTACTAAACCAGTGCGAGACTAAATGCGAAAATGTATAGTCCTGCAAGCCTTTGATAACTATTCTCCAGGTGCATGGGTCTTCGGAAGTACAATGTATTCCCTGTCTAATATTGTTAATTTGTCACTATCATTATAATTGCAATACCGAGTGCTTGAAAATTAACCGTATCTCTTTAAAATTATGTAGATATACCAACAAGGCGATTGAAGCGTGCTGTATAAATTTAGTTCTATTTTAGCATATTTAGGCTCGATTCATTTTTTACAATAACTCCAATACTAGTACAATTGCATGTGTTACATCATATGGATTAATTGACTGTGGAAGGCACATGCCCGAGTGCTTCCAAAACTCATTTATAAGCTTTCTGATTTTCTTAAATTCCTACAAAGTATTTTGAGTCGGAATTGTCGAATATCCTATTTCGAATGAAAGTACTGTTTTGTTTTTACCTGCAATGTCTTTCTAGGAAACTAAGTGCCAAGAAAAATCCGTCGAAATGAGAGACAGAAATAGTTGAACAGAATTCCAACTTTAACTTGTTGCACATTTCCTGACTAATTCATGAAAAAACCACTAGTTTTGATTCAAATTGAGCTCCAAATGACATTTTGACAATCTTAGAAATATTTTCTTTGTCCTAGAAAAATCATGGAGTTCATATTGCATCAGCCATACACTAATACTAATGTTCTCAAATATTACAACATTTTAACAAAAATTTAAAACCCTGAACCAAAAATAATAATATGGCCTTTTTCAACCTACCACTACAGATTTAGAATGAATATTAGGTCAATTCAACAAGCTATGTTATTAAATAGTACTTAAATTTGTTAATGGTCTGCCTTTGACAATATAATTTGATGAACTTAAATTTTGTAAGATGTGACTTACCGAATCTTATTCCAAAAAACATCGACACGTATAATGCGATTTAGCTAAAATTTATTTTGCTATAAAATTGCATTTTCATTAAACATACAATTTTTAGTGTAGAAATGAGTGGGGAACTTTAACATATTTAATCGATTATTTTACCTACTAGTACATACATGATGTATATAAACCATCACACTTGTAGGTGCCGTGTAATAAAGAAATATCATGTGATCAAATACAAGATTTTGTCTCTAGTGATGAACACTTTTTCAACACTTCTCGTGAATATTACAATAACATTTGCGGTTGCATTGAAAAAGTATCTCCTCGAAGTGCGCGAAGAAATGCCTCATTGACAATACTGCCTTTAGAAGCATGCGATCCTAGAGTGGTCTTCACATGTGGAAACACTAAATCCAATCAATTTCTTGCCGTTCCAGGTCAGGACTCGAGTTGCAGACTCATTGTAAGTGAATCCTTCTGTATTTACGCTTTTTAGTAGCAATTATTCCATATGATAGTCTTAATTGACACAATTAATAAAATTGGGCTTACAAGTGCGCACCTTCTGCACTAAAATATTTATAAGTGCTTCTGAAAATTGGAATGTGTGTATTACACTGTTGGCCTGATTAGTTTCACCCTGTACCCTTATTCTTCAGACTTTGCAATAATAAGGAAAATTTTAATGAATCATCAGTTAAACAAAAGCGTATATACATATATATATATATATATATATATATATATATATTTTCAAAAACATATATAAATTTCTGTGTATATATATATATATATATATATATACAGTCGCGGCCACTGGATTAGCATCACTTCAGTATTAATATATTAAATTATATACAAAACTTCTTTATTATTGCCCATTCTTAACATGTGATATGCGTTGCGTATGCGGTTAATTTATTACATGTTATATATTTTGCTTTATTCTCATTGGCAGAACATAAATCATAACACTTATTATTCGATTCACCTGCAATTATAATGAGTTGCTTGCATGACTGAAAACATACTTTTAGCATTGTGTGATGCAAATCCAGTGGCGGTGGCTGTATATATGTAGGAACATGATTGATCAATGTATTTCCTTAATGATATCTAAGTGCGCACCTGAAAAAAAAACTTTAAGGCCTTGATTTGACTGCTAAGATTTTCCAACCTAATCTAAGCTAGATATTAGAATAGTTGCAAACAAAGCGTTTGTTGTATTTGAAAACGAGGATTAATTAATGGCATTGTATGATTAATGTTATCTATACTGGATTTGTCAAAATATTTTTAAAATATTTTATTTATTTTTTTATGCATTGAAATTGTTTTTAAAGGTCGCTGAACGTGCATTTATTCAATTTTTGGTAGATTGAAGGTTGTTTGCCACCCGTTCATCATTATATTTACGAAATGATAAATAATGTTTACACTATGCGCCAAGGTTGTATATTGTCTGTGTGCATAGCTAAATATATTTAACAGAAAACCTGTCAACAATTTTTAATTCAATCGAGTTAAAAGATCATGAATTTCGGAATAATTAGTGAGCGTAAAGTGGTTCCTAATAGTTTGCGTATGAATATAATATTTTTGATGTCTTTGAATTGAGCTTTGGTATTCAATATTGTCATTTAGTTGGATGTTAGATAATAAAAATGACTAAATTTAATGCACTTGTTATATTGTTTTTAGTATACGGGATTTAGATTTAGTGCTGCAACGAAAATAGAATTTGAAAATTATCATTTGTGGATTCCATACAATTTATTAAGAGCTTTCATTTCATTGGTCTATTTTTGTGCATGCCATAAAATTCATAAAAACTTATATTTTGATTGTCACTAATTTTTGTGAATTTCATAAAATTTCTGACAATATTTACTTAGATTGTCAATTATCTCTGTGGATTCCACAAAATATCTGAAACGAATTAAATTTCACTAAGCTCTGTCCCAGTTAATAAGTAAACCGCTTTTTTAGGAAAATGAGGTAGTATGATATAAACACGAGTATAAATTCAAGTTTTGATTTTCATTTTTTTTGTAATATGCACACGATTCTAAACTATCTAATTCGAGCCAAAACCATGGTATTTACGCTATAATAAAACCCCAATTATTGATATAAAACTTTACTTATTAACTGGGATAGAGTTTAGTTAATTATTTTGATCGATTTCACAAAAATGCAAATTATTTTTTAACATTTAAATTTTAAATTGCAATAATATAAATGAAAACGGTGATATATTCCATTTTTATGTGTCTCAATACTTATGCTAAGCTCTACTCGTATGTTGAATTAAAAAGAGGCTCACCTCCTTCATATCACCTTCAGTCATACTAATGCAATTAATTATACCATATTTTGAGTGGTTATTATAAAAAATTTAAAAGAAAAATCAAAGAATGGTGTTAGTTAATAAAATATTAGTACATAATTGTGAACAAAGTCTGACAAACTACAGTAAATATATATATTATGCCACAGACTTCTAAGAAGTGATTATGCTCAATAGTTTAATCAATTAGTAGGTATACATGTAAATATTTTAAGAGTATATTTTTGAACGAAGAAATTCAACAAAAATTTGAGTATTTCCAGAATCAAATTTCGCATACTTTTTGTGGAAATAAATTTTCTCATTACAGCCTTCTCCAAGATCTTTTATATTTTTACAAAAGAAGAACGCGCAATATGACCACAACTTGCCGACTGTGTAACTATGATCAGGGCAGATCGATGAGGTGTACGTGTGCAAAATATTTAAAGTTCAGCTAACAATTTCCAATTATATGTGATTTCATTTTCATTATAGTGACAAATGCAGGCTCAACATCACAGTGACTAGCCATAATTCTACCACCAATTTTTAAGGCATATATCGTACATGAGATTTTCTCATCCTTGCTGTTACTGCTTGGACCAGTTCTCGAATTTTCAAATTTTATCTGTGTGTATGTGTAAATTTAAGTGAAACATATTATAATAATAGTGTTTTTTGAAACTTTGTAGATTATAAAAAAGCCTAAAAATACTTATTTCGGTTTAAAGTAAATTGTTTTTCTATAATTCCAAACTGATATTACTTAGTTACAGACTTTATTCTTTAATTACCCAAATAAGTATTTTTTCTTTTGTGATAATTTTATTTTAATTTTTTTCTTAAGTTCTTCAAAATTAGATTCTTATTTTTCAGGCTATAAGTTGTTCCATAGATCTATACAGTAATTGATAAAACAGTTCTTCACATTTTTTTTGTAAATTTAACATTTCCATAGCACTTTGTTCAAATATGTAGTTTTGAAGAAAATTTTTCTTCTAATCTAATTTTGAGAAAATAATTGTAATGATTTTAGTCTTTTTAAATAGTCTAGTAAAAAAACATTGTGTATTCTTCTAGTGTTTTCTTGATTTTTATTTTCACAGATGATAGCTAGGGGCCAGTTCAACATTCTTTCAAGCTTTTTCTTTGATCTTTTAAGCAAGTTTGTAAACAAACATGACGAATATAGATATTGAGGAAGAATATATGATTTTAGTATCGTAATTTTCCATTTAATTTGTATATTTCTTTGTAAAGAGTACTTTGATCCCTTGGCCATTTTTTATTATTATATTAATATGCTCTTTAAATATTCATTTATTATCAATAATAATAATACCTAGGTATACAATTTTATCATTTATTTCTTTGCATGAATCTAAAATATTTCGAAACTAGGTAAATTTCAATTTTATCGTGAAAATTTTATTTACACAGTTAAGTCACTATATTTACAATTCTACACATATTATTTAATATTACACCATGGAATTTAGTTTTGTTAATATTACAAGAAGCATTTTATCTAGATTCCCAGGAGTCAAACAATGAATTTATTTTAAGGGATTTATAATGTTGCTCAGACGGCATCCAATTAAAAAATATTGTCTTCTTCAATGCACATTAAATATTGCTTGTCAAATCAATTGTCATTATTGGTTAATGAATGACATAATATGCCTGGTATGGCCTATTTTTGATTAATTACGTTTCTTTGAGAAATTCATGTTTTACATAATATTGCATAAATATACAAAAAATAAAAATAAATATACCAATTTTATAAAATATAATAATTAATACTAACTTGGTGTCGACAAAAATTTTAAGGAAGAGAAGGCTTTCCTTCATAATTTTTGCCCAAAAAAATTGGTCCTATTCGGCATTTTCTCAGTTCATAGTTGATAGTAGTAGTCAACCATGTAGCCTCGAGGGGAGCAAGACGGCTAGCTGCCCTCTCCCCATTCATAGTCATTAGATTGAATTGATTAGAGCATTATCAAATCGAAATGCAGAATTTCTGAGTTACACTTGATTTCAAAAAATTTTAAATACATTTAGTATTGATTGTGTAAAATGGATTGTAACATGTTTTTAATGTATCAAATACACACACACAC
>CABFPE010000088.1:43531-94163 GCA_900660155.1 Hofstenia miamia
ATATATATAAAATTTAAAAAAGCCCAAAATTTATTAAAAATAAAAAAAATTATTTCAAAAAGCATCTATATTTGACAGTATGGCCAATAAACCAAAACATTTTACCATTGTTTTCATTTTTTATATTTTTAGAGTAGCTTTGACTGAACCAAAGTTTTGGTTGTGAGGATCAAATGAACCCAGAAGTTTACCATTTATAGAATTTTAAGTTTCCATGACTGAAACAGTCTGTGAGACTTCGCGGGCTTCGCTTCAATACATAGTAATCGCCGACGGCTGCTCAGAACAGACAGTCTCACATCACCGTCACCGCCCCCATATGTGCTACCGCACACATGGCGGCACCTTCTTTGTCAATATTTTCAATTTTTCCTGAATTTATTGTTTGCATTTATTTAAAAGTAATTACAATGGAAAATTTATAGTGTCGCAATATCCTAATATGATCACTGGAAGCAGTTGGGATGATCCATTTCATGCAAGACTTAGTTTATCATAGGATTGAATTTCTTCCAAACAAACCGACTTATTTCAAAAGCATTTCGAACCAACCTAACCAATTGGTCGTATGGTCCAGATTCAACTTTGATTATATTAGGCAATCATTAGGCAACAATTTAAGTAGTGTAAATATATTAAGCAAAAAGTAGAAGTCCGTGACATTTTATCAACAAGTAACAATCCAAGAAAATAGTTATATTTTACAAATATGCTTCAAATATGGAATGATTGAAAATAAAGAGTAAAATATTCTGCTAAATAAAATCATTAAATACATGTAGATGTCACTATATATATATATATATATATATATATATATATATATATGTTCATAAGAATAATAACTTACTATTTCTTGGCACTTCTTCGTCCAAAGGTTCAATGCAAATTTTATTTTCCTTATCTTCACATTTGAAATAATCTAGATCATTTATTAAGTACTTCAAGCAAGCTGACTTAACGCTTTCGCACATCGCTCGACACAAACTAATGTTCATCCGCAAAATGGGATAGCACATGGGTGCATAGAAACTGCAAAGAAACACATTCACATGGGTGTGGCACTTCGGGTCAATTTTTCTTCGCCACTTTTCAAGGCTTCGTCGGACTTCTTTTAGGCTGTTTTGGTTAAGGTGATTTGGGAGTAAAGTGTAGTTATAAGGAATTTTACCGCAAAGAGGCAGGTCGTCTGGCTTGGGCATACAGGTAGGCTGTGAAAATGATGCATACTCCGAACTAGGCTGTTTTAAGTAGTTAAACTGCTCTGAATATGATATATTTAATACAATTAAGGAAATTCCGGCAAATCCGAAGAATTTCATCATCAAATTGTCCTTAGTCTTTCAATATCGACGACAATGCCTCCAAATTTGAATCATATGCATTATGTATGACAGAGTGGAAAAAATTATTACTTGTTAGCCAATAAGAGCTCCGCGAGACATGACAGCCAATCAAGAAAAGTCATTCATTACTGCGAAGTATTTCTAAATAAAATAAATGATTTCTCATAAATTAATTCCATTTGACTCATGTTTATTTTTAGGTGAAGCATCATTTTAGTAGATGCTAGATACAGACGAATGAAGGTTTTACAATGTTCCAGTGGGCGGAGCTGTTTACAATAAACTAATGTTTTTACAGTATTTAATTATATTATGCATTACCGGACATAAGTATTCAATCACTCATCTTCACAAAATATTTCTGCAATGAGGTATCACTACGCTCAATTTTTGTAATTGTGAATTCAAATTTCCATGTAACTTTTTAATAAGAAATCTGGTTACATCCTATGCCTCATAGGCTATGCCTCTTACCTAAAGGCTATCTCCATAAATAAAATGCTATGTATACATGCCAAATAACCTTCAAGCATTCATTGTGGAGACAACATCAAAAATCGTTATTAGTATCAAAGACGTACTATAGCATTAAACATCAATTTATTTCGAAGCAACTTACATGAGAATTAATCATTTTGTGTTTGCAAATCATAACAGACATAAAAACATGTATACTAATACTGTAAATGTTCTATTGGTAATTTACTCATAATTTTTAATATAGGAAGTACATATAGATTTTGCATAGCATTCATATCTTAAAGAATATTAGAAGAATTATTTGTTTGTATATATTTATTCATGGCTTAAAATAATTTAAATTCTATATTAACGAATTGTGAATATTGTACATATTAAAATTGATAGCGTGTTGCAAAGCAAGCTTTGTAATAATCGTAATAGTAATAATAATAGAATAATGTCACCCTTCAAAATGCATACTTAATAATAGTGTTAAACATTAATAACCAAATAGGTACAATAAAAATTTGAAAATATTCATAAATAGCAAATTTTGGAATTTCGCAATTGAGTTTCAGAGAGGCTTAGTGTGGAAAAAAGTGACCGCCAATTATGTGCATTTGCAGATTCTGCTTAGTGTACGATAAGTTCTATGTATTTTTGCAGATGGACGATATTTTTCAAGCAAGATCTTAGCACCTCAATGTTTACTGAAAAATACCCAAATTTCTTCTAAACATGAAATTTTGAACTGGAATTTGAGAGTGGAGACACTTAATTGCCTACAAGGTATAAGAATAGCTTCATGTATTTTTATTTTACCTTGGTTTTCACAAGTTTGTTTTGAGCTGATGCCAGATCAATTACCTCTACTAAAGTAAATATCTCATTTGTAACATAATTTTTAAGTTTAAATTTTAGATAATGACTTCATTTGATTTTCTTAGAATTAAATGTTGAAATATATAGGAATTTGCAAAATATAATTCACATTATATTTAGCTAAATTTGGTTCAATCTCATGTGGCAAGCAAAGAAAATTTTAATAAAAAATGAATTTTTTACCCATTTTATATTGCAATCGATCATATTATATATAGAGTATATGTATATGTATATAAATACTATACATAATAACATTAACAATAATAATAATAATAATAATAATAATAATAATAATAATAATAATAATAATAATAATAATAATAATAATAATGAGTCAAAGTAATATATTTGCTAAAAGATGCAATCAAGCTACAAACTAAATATATATAACACATAATAATAATAATAACTTCGAGTGAGCTCAATGTAGGAAATCAGTAAATGTGTTTAGCATGTTTGTGTATGCGATTTTGTTTTGTCGGTGTAAAAGTGCATTTTTTAATTTTTTTCTATATTTTTTGAAATTTTTTGCCACTTTAATTTCATTCTCTAAATCGTTCTAAATATTGCTCGATGAAAACTAGGATCGGAAATGCTAGAGGCAAAAAAATTTATGGATAATAAGAGTTAATGCAAATTTACTGCAAAATAAATAAAAAATAAACAAAAACAAAAAAACAAAGAAACAATACTACAAACTACTATCTATATACACATAAATACTGATAAATATGCACTATTACTTAAAGGGCGTAAGTTTTAAATGGAATCTGCCCATGCATTTAATTGATTTGATATTCCCAATAGGGATTATTTAGATAATAAAAGTTCTTTAATTTTTCGTCGGAAATGTTTATAATTTTGTGCCATTTGCATTTTGGGAATTAAATCATTTCATAATTTAAAAGCTTTTAAAGAAAATGAATCTGGACGATAAATACTACTATCTAACTTGTGATTTCTTTCACTGACTATGATATAATTGCTTAAAAATACAAGGGATTTGAATTGTGTACATATTTGTGTATCATACAAAGCGTTTGATATTGAATTAAGTACAATGGTGCAAGTACATTGCAATCTCTTATTAAATTACTCACTGACGTAGGTTTATCGATATAATTCAAAGTTCTTAATGCCCAATAGAATATTTTTGCCAATGATAACCGATTGTTTGATGTTACATTTTGGAATAAAAAACAACAATAATTGGAGTTACTTAGCACAAAAGAATTAAGAATTTGTCTTTGAAAGTTTTGTCCTACATTGTGCAAATGCTATAGATATTTAACTCCAGGGGCCATTTAGTAAAAAAATTCATTAAGCGTTCAATTTCTATTAATTACTACTATAATTATAATAAAAATAATGATAAAAATAAAATAATAATAATAATAATAATAGTGATAATTATTTAAATCAGAAAGGTCATCTGATAAACTTTATAAGCAAAAAATGAAAAGTTTTCTATACAGTTTCGAAAATCTTTTCGAATAAAAAGACATAATATGATTTAATCTAATTTTTTCAATATTGGGTTTGATTTAAGTTCTTAAAAATTCCAAATTAGGTACGTTATTTGACAATTACTAAAAAATTGTAGCGCAGTATAAAAACGATTAAGATTTGGTACAATGTTCAAGTTTCTTTTTATTATATTCGCTTTGTTAGAATTTATGCAAAGGAAAACTGAGTTCATCTTTTTAAGAATAGTTCTTAGAATGCTTGTTCTTCCCTCTGGCTTGCACTTAACTTATAAACAATTTTTTATATTTCTCTACATGTTTGACTTAGATGCAGCTTAACATTGTGGAGAGGTTATTGTTTTTCAGTAGATGACGTCATATAATGAAACCATACGAAAGTTTTTGCTTTAAATTTATTTATTTTAATTGCTGACTGAGGACGAAATAGTTGAATTTATTAGAATTTTGTTGCAATTTAGAATATAAGATGACAACTATAACAATTCATGTT
Source organism: Hofstenia miamia (assembly GCA_900660155.1). Taxonomy (NCBI): domain Eukaryota; kingdom Metazoa; phylum Xenacoelomorpha; order Acoela; family Hofsteniidae; genus Hofstenia; species Hofstenia miamia. The sequence continues at coordinate 48,202 of CABFPE010000088.1, forward strand.
ACAAATAACATTCAAATTTAGTGCATGGATCATGTGAATAAAGATATCTTAGAGTTTTATGCTTAATTGAAGGCATTTTGAAGAGAATTTCAGCTAGAGTCAGAGACCTACCTAAGGAGAGAACATAGTAGAATGTAACCCGTACGGTTTTCAAATTGATTTTGATTGGCTAAATCCAAAAATTTTCGGGGGAAAAACATTTTTAGCCTCAAATTTTTCATTATTTTCCAAAAATTTCGCGGGTATTCCCCTGGTTTTAGTCACTCATATGATCATAACTAAGATGTCCCTCATCAGAAAGTCACGTAAATGCTCTTGGCTAGAGTGTTGATATTTTAGTAGTTATCATATATTCTAGTAGCCTTCCATTTGGTTGCACTTCTCTGTTTTAAATTTAGAAATTGAAATGGTTCACTTTCTTATCCATATACTAATAATTCCTTAATTATCTTTGACGTAGTATGCTTTCAATCAACGTATTACATGTCAGTCGAGACTAAGCGTGGGAAATTTGGTTATCGTTTTACAATCACAGCGGGATGAGGTTGCACATTTTGGGTGGTAAAATTCATACCGCATGTCACCGTAAACATAGCATGGTTTTTCCGCCTCAGTGAGGCTACCGGGTGAGAGGCAGGTGACTTGACACACTGTCTTTCACAACAGGCTACCATACAGTTTCTACAGCGTTTGGTCATTCAGCTCTGTAAACATAGGGCCCTACTGTTTCAATTGTCGTGTTTATTTAACTCCAGCCTAAGTTAATTACTAATATTTAATAATACAGCCGAAGATCCAGTCACAAGACAGCTTCATACCTCTATGACTACTGATTTTACTAATGGACTATATTAACAACCAATAATGCGTGTCCTAGAACGTTATTTTTACACGATTTTTATACTAATTAAAGTAAATTAATGGGAAATTTTCATTACACACTTCTATTATTTGAAAACTATATGCAAAACAGCCTTACCTTGAAATTGTCATTAGCACATAGAATAAATTTGTCTTACATAAAACAAATTTCTTAAAACTTAGACAAATGCAATATGCTCTTTAAAATAACGCCAACACGTTGGTTATGAAGATGGTACACATACGAATAATCATTATTGAGAATCTAGTTAATGGTAATATGGAATTCACTTTTACTGAGTTATTTTAGAGTTGCTCATTATTTATGCGTAGTCTAAAATAAAAATTCATTTTTAAGACAATATCAACTTTCAGGACATGGAATATTTCATTGTAGGCATTCGCTATCTAAATTTTATTCATTTGCCCATGTGGAGGACACTTCTAGACGGGTCGGGCCGGGTCGCTGGTTACCAATAATTGCTAGTGTAAAAGAACACTAGCAGATTTAAGGAAATATTGAAGAAGTCCAACATTTGAATGTTTGAAATTCGTAAAGATGTTAATAATTTTTGCATTTATTATTGTATTAGTAGTAGTAAAAGACACTAACTGCAAAAATAGAATATAGTATTTTTTATAGTATTTTAGTTTCTCTGGGTAGATTTTCAAATACTTCCAATAGATAAAAAAATTTTCTATTTAATTTTGATAGCTTTCTTCATAATGTTTATCTTTGTAGTTTTATGAATAATATTTGCCATTTGGTAGCTCTGTTAAAGTAAAAATTTATACACTATTGCTTCTTAGAAAACAATAAGTAAGCATAGAAAGGAATATAAAGCTCCAGATATCATCATAACACTTTTGATGTAACATTTTATAGAATGAAATGAGATATTCATAATCTCGTAAAAGAAAAATTAGGAGAATGTTAAGTCCTTTAGCCTCTTGTAACAATCGGATCTAGATATGATACATAGCAAGGTTTTCCAGCAGTTTTATGTAACCTTTAGAAAGAATTGAGAATTGATTTGGTTTGTGAATACAAAGTTATCAAACCACATACTTCAATAAATTTTTTAATAAACCAAAACTGAATTTTTTAAAATTATTGTAGCCTTTAATGAAAGAACTTGGATGTTAAAGTTGGTAGCAGTTCTATGGGGCTGTAGCGATTTAAATTTATTAGCTTGTCCTCATTTACTAATTTACGGTTCTGATAGGGAATTCTATTGTCATCGCTTTGTGTTAACTATACTAGGATTTAAGAAACAAAACTAACACTTCATGAATTTTAATGAAGCTCTTCAAAGATTAACACATATCTTCTAAGAGCTTTCCACTTACTGTTTTCATTAGTTCAACTTTCTTCTGAAAATTCTGATAATTATAATTGTCAAAATCTATTCTCACTGACATTTCTTTATTGGCCTTCAAAGTCACAATATATTAGATTGTTGCACCTACCTTGCTCAGTTCTTAACTTAATGCTGCTTTTCTAATGCTTGTAATTGATTTATGCTTTCCAACCACAGTCACATGTGTCACGAATGTCTTATTTAGTTCTTCTAAGACTCAAACTACATCTATGTTATATTCTCTTGCATGCACATGCATTTGAATTTCATCACATGATTTCCACTATCTCTATGTATTCTATCTTGTCTATTTTTGTAGTATATTTAAGGCTTCATTTCCCTTCCAAAGTTGTGTTCGATTTTATTTTTTGAATTAAAAATAGCTAAATCAATAAAAGTTTAAGTTGCCAATCAAAAGACAATTTCTATGGCGGCGAAAGTGCGAGCAGTTGCCTCTTCTAAAATTATTTTTCCTGAAAAACACTCCGTAAATTTTGTAATCTAAGCAGTAAAAGTGCTACTATTTTATCAATGTGCTCGTTAGTAAATGTAACTCGTTCCCCGGCCAAAAATTTGGTCCGCAGCTCTTGCCAATTTAATTTATTTATAAATACTCATCCCTTGGTCTTAGTGGTGGAAATTCTCAGACTACGTTTGCTAATTATGCCAAGTTATGGAAATCAAATTATGAAATAACACGTTTAAAATTTTGAGCTTTACCATAGTCGGGGACTTGACCCGAACTCGACCCGACCCGATGCCGATGTTTTGAAATTTAGCTACAAACTGAACTTTAGAAAACAAATAATTCGATTTTTTAAAAACAGAAATTTTAGTGATAAAGTATCAAATTGCATTACTTTTTATAAAATTTAGCAATCAAAGTGATCACATGTTGTTGATAGTCAATCCACATGAAGTAAATCACGCACTGGTTGCGCACTTTGATTTAAAAATATTGATGTGGCAATAACCTTTGATAGCACAGGGCATCTGGGAATATTAGCTTTATAGAAATGCTTTCTATAATTTAGCTGTTTTTCTTTATTGAAGTTTCATGTACATCAGGGTTGCCATTGATATGGAAATTTTGCATCAAATCATTGATATCAATTAATAACAATTTCAATCAACAGCAAATTCTTATTGATATAAACAACATCATGTTTTTGAGCTACAATATATTGTTTATTAATTTCAAAGAAATCCATTGACATGTGTAAGCTAGATACATAGTATATTAATAAATATTTAATGCATGCTTCATTTACTGTTTTGCTCATAGAGATTTTTAGTAGCCACAGCCAACAGTTAATTTATGGTTATAGTCATGACCGCCTGCAGCCGTAATGCTAAAAGCTAAAGCTGGGTACGGCCGCAAATTTCAATGCTATTTCCATACGTGGTCGGGGTTACTCTACCAGTCAACAGACTGAAGAGTCCGTGTCAACAGATCAAGTCCGTGACTCTTCCCCTGGAAGTGTACCCGCTAGGGCCGGATCTTGTATCATGCTTGACCTCTGGCGACCCCTGGCACGCAGAGTGCTGATCTGTGTTGAGTCTGATCAGCAGGAGTGAAGCCGAAGGCCGAGCTTCATTGAGAGGGTTGCGCCTCTCTACAGCTTTCACCAACCAAGGCTACTAACTGAGGTAACTCGTGAGCACATGCGTCTGCCTGTTATGGAGGATCCTAAAACGAAAAGCAGCTTCATAGGTAAGGCTCAGCAAATGCTGGCCTGGGCCTATCTAGAGGCCAGAGACAGAGGAAAATCCTCTGTATAACTGCCCTCGTAGACGCACTCTACGGCTCTGGGCATAGACGTCGCCGTCTGCTCCTCAGAACAGACAGTCTCACATCACCGTCACCGCCCCCATATGTGCTCCCGCACACATGGCAGCACCTTCTTTTACCCTATTGTTTAACGTCCGCTCCTGGTTCGGGACTCCGCGAAGAGACGCGCCCATCGAGTATTGGCTCAGCGTCTCCGCCTACCCAGGAACCACCACATGGAGGTTACTCTCCAGGACGATTCGGGCGTAGCCCTTGGGTTCCATACGTAAAATTTTTAACGCCAATCTTCAAGCAAAAACACACATTTATTGCACTATAATAAAATCCAAACTCGCCTATGCCTATGGTACTTAATTCTTCAAATCTTATTATACTTGAAAAGTTACAAAAGCGATGTACAAGAAGCATTTTGCCTCTCGGAAATAAAGTAAGATTGATAAAACTTAATATATTGCCAATTTCTTTATACTTAGAATTGTCAGATTTGCTATGCCTCTATAAACTCTTGAACTATAAAGTAGATTTAAACTATGAGTTTTTTATAGATATTTTCATTCCTCGCATTTCAAAATATTTTTCAACAAAATAGTTGAAGTTGCAAATTATGAGCATCTCCATACTGATATATATATATATATATATATATATATATATATATATAATAGGACTTCCCAAAAATCGAATATTTGAAATCCCGAACGCTCACCCCTTAAAAGTAATCTAATAGTCAAAATAGCTACCCTGGCAAATTATTTTGGAAAACCATTGGGGAAAAGTGGTAGGGCACATACTTTGAATTTTGTAAATTTAGAAAATTTTAGCCATTTTCTTTGACTGCATTCAAAATTTGTATATGTAAATAAACATCTGCTATGGTGAATGTGAATAATTATTTTCTGCTTGTAAATCGACTGATTTTAGTAAAAGTTATAAGTACTGTAAGCCCTAAATATCATGACCAGTGCACGCAATGAAGAGCTGCAACAGTTAGTGAATTTCAGCAACACTATACTTATTTTCACAATATCTTAAAAGATTTTCACAATATCAAATTTTGCATAAATTGATGCAAGCAATATATAACTTGTAATAGTAGGGTTGAGTGAAAAAAGGTTTTTCGTTTTTTTTAAAATAAGGATTTCTAAAAAGCTGACTCTACTTCTCGAAAACACTTTTTCATGTGTTTATGTAGTTGAAATTTTAACGCTGCTGGCAACCCCTATTCTTTATGCAAGAGAGCAAAGTTGCATGATCCTCTAAATATTCTACAATTTCATAGTTATGACTTCATGCTGTACACAATTTTGTAGGGCAACCAAAAAAAATTTTATAAATTTTTCCATTCAATTTCACTGTTCTGTCACTGAATTCTTTAATGTAATGCAGTTTATTACTTTGCAAAACATAAAGAAAACCTGGGAAGGTGTTGATGGGTTTTCTTAGTTTTCTAATGCCCTACAAAATGATGTACAGCATGAGGCATAACTATAAAATTTGATGATATTCGAAGGATTGTGCAATTTTGCTCTTTGCATGAAAAAGTGTTGTTTTAGAAGTCGAGGCAGCTTTTTAGTATCTTTTTTTGAAAATCCATCAAATATTTTTTCACTTTCCCTAATGTAATAGCCAGATAGTAAGATCCTATTTGGGAAAACACTTGCTTAGCCGATAGGAAAGAGCATTTCGTAAACTTCTTGTATATTCATTCTCTCACTATTTGTCGTTCTTCTGAGAATCTGAAAATATTATTTGAGTATTTCAATACTTGATAGAAAATCTATTAATTATGTGATTTTTGTGGAAAACGCGGGTTAAAAACATAATTTATACTAAAAATGTTTTGAAATATTACAAAGGAATGTGTAACCGTAATTTACACAGACATTTTTTACAATATTTAATGATTTCCTAAGTACATTTAAGTGTTCATATCCCAATATCTAATAAAAATATCTACAATCTGAAAACACCACTGGATAGAGGATTGTCTTCTTTTCTTAAATCGTTCCGTTTGCTAACCAATGTATCATCTAACAACTTTAACTTTGACAACAGATTGGTATCTCTTGCTTACAGAAAACAAAATAATCAAACGTTATTTGTTGACCTCAAAAACGCTATACCACATTATTCTAAAAAAACCGATGTCATTGAAAAATTTTAAGTCCGGGCTCTTTAAACCATAGCCCAATCCCAATCTGGCCCGTCGCAGTTGGTAAACTTCAGGCCCTATGTAATTTTTGTAAATACCAAAATTAAATATATAATTTAAAATATTAAACTGAAAGCAATTTTGCATCAACTGCACTTTTTAGCAATTCAATAGAATTTACTCGTGATTTCGACATCGGCTTGAAGAAAGGTTCTACTCTGAGTACAAAAATGTTTTTTGGCTACCATTGAAAGCATCGGATACTCCTTCACATTGGTCTTCCAGAACAATAAGGGGCTTATTGGTGAATATGCAATTAATTTTTCCTGTATGAGGTATATTCAGAAAATTATTTAAACAGTAAATGACATTTTATCCTAGCGTTACAAAATTGATTGGCACTTTTTATTACTAAGGACATTTCTGAGTTAATTGCAATTCTTGTCACTTTGGATAACTAGTCAATTGAATATAATATTGTAATGTAAGAGAAAGAATATATGTATATTTATTAATGCAATTGGTAGTTTCACAGCCCAAGCCAAACCCCGGCCCGGTTGCATCTCTGCTTCTTCTGCGTAGAGGCTCATTGCTCAAATTGTATTTTTAACCACTTTTAAAGTGTGGCTAACGTTCGAAAATTCCATATCAAATCAAATCAAATCAATTGGTTTGATATCAATGGCAACCTTAATGCATATTAATCGTAACAATCATGGAGTACTCAAATCAAGTTGCAAATAAACAATCAAATGTATAATAACCGTTTAATTTGTAATGATTTTATTCTAAAAACATGCCTAAATTAAACAAATAGCATTTACATGTATATGAATGTCGTTTAAATGTGAACTACTAATAAATATTTAAGAAAAATATTATTCAGCCCCGATTAGAAATTGATTATCACAGCCCGAGCCCACCCGTTTTACAATCATGAAGCAGATATTGAGACAATTTCAGATGTTTTATTCTATTTAATATAATGAAATATTTTTAGCATTTTAATATTTATAATGTTTTGAGGGTTACTTAATATTTACTAACAGAAATATTTTTCTCATACTATTATTCTTATGTTCATTTAATGAATTAAAATTATTTCTGAATGATGTGTACAGGATAATATGCCTTGGACGGGTCTGTGCATTCCTTGTGCATTTATTAGTTGCATTTGTTGATTATTTTTTTATAATTTTTAATAGGTAATTAATAAATTGCAATTGATATAATTTTCTTAGGACTAAACTTGACACATGATTATTACATTTAGCTTCTGATTAATGCATATATATATATATATATATATATATATATACATTAATCAGAAGNATATATTATGGGTGGGCAAAATCTCCAAGAATTTAATCGATAAGTAATCGAATAGTTTTATATTAATAGATTAGTTGTGGTAGCATAGAACGTATCCAACATGTGGTGAATAAAATAGCACCTCACCGCAAATGTTTAATCATTATCACTATTAACTTCGCACTATACATTTACTACAACTTATATAAGAACTTAAATTCAACCCTTTGCGGCAAAAATATAAAATTTAGTGTTCAATGACTTAATTGAATCAGAATCTTAAGTAAAATCGCAATCGGAATCAGTTCTGCTTTCACAGCAAATTCGCGACTTCTACTAATTTCATTTTTTCAAGATTTTTTGGAATTTTATTTAAGAAAATATTTTTAAGAAGTGCACAGCTAAGCTATTCTAAGTTTGGCCATTATTAGCCCTAATCCTACTCTACTCAACTTACTGTTGAAATTTGTTGTGAATTGATTATGCTTTGTGTTTGTAATGTATTATTTAGTGACAAAAATATAAATCTTTTGTGTAAATAGTAGGTGCTCTATGATATCTTCTGGTTTAGTTGGAATCAAATCTACTACTAAAGATTCGAGGTGAATTTGGTCCTGAATGAAACTTAAGTCTTTCGTGGAGAAACTAAGATAAAGTATAATAGATTCTTAGTAATTTATCACTATTTCACGCCTCTCAAAATGCTATGGATATCTTAGTTACCATTTTGCGACCACTGGATGCCATGAACAAAATTATTTAATGAGCTGGATTAGATCTAATATAATTAAGTGAGGCTATGGTCTGAAAATTCTTTTGCTTCACAGAATCCTGCTTTTAAATCCTAGAAGGCATTAACCAAAAATAACTGCTTTTGAGGAGAAACTACATAACCTATAACTTAGAATAGGATTTCGAAGATGCCCATGAAAAGTAATAATATATCTGTTTGTTAGATGACTGTAATATTTGGAATATTTTTATTACGGATTGCAATAACATTAACAAAATTTATTGTCATTAATATAATATATATAATATATACAAGAGGTATTCAAATAGGTCTATTATCTTGAATTTAAATTAATGACACCTTCGTCTACTTTGTTCATATCCATTGAGCATAGAACATTATTATATTTCGAAAATTAGTAATAAGTTATAAGTCTAGCAGATTGAAATCGTCCTTAGATACTTATAAATAGAAATCTTTGTAACAGATTGGTAAGGTGATAAAAATTTTAATTAAATGCTACGATCAGATGTGTAGCAAACGCTTTATCGATCTAGTTATATTTTATCAAGTTTAGCTTATATTTGTAAAATGCCTTTCAGAAAAAAATTCGATTTTCCGTCTTTAGGAAAAAATAAATCGGAATTTAATTATTAAAATTTATAATTTTCTTGTAATTGTATAGTTATTATATATATATATATATATATATATATATATATATGTATGTATATATATAGATTAATGTATATATTTGCTTTTTGACAGTTATTTGTAGACATTTTTATGATTCGTCTATATTTATTTGTTTATTGTTAATTTGTTATTACGAATAGTATAAATTTGAAAACCTACGGGAATCATTATTTTCCTTCTAGCATATGAGGCAATAATTCACTTTCTAGTATATCATAAAACATACTGTTTCCCATTATTTATAAACGAAACTTGAAATATGGATAACCGCAGAAATCATAAATTTCCATTAACATTAAAAGGATATGGTGACAGCAATACAAGTATATTTATAATTTAATATTTTCATTTTATTTTCATTTTGCTAACCACATAGGGATTTAAGAAAATTTGTTTAAGGTCATCTTTTATTGAAGTAATAAAGACCATTAAATATTTACTGAATTTCATGTTCGCAGTTTACAATGATAAACTTCAAAGCGTTATGTAAATGCTAACTCAAAATTATATATTAAATTGTAAATCCAAATTGCAGTACAGTTTGCTTTGTATATATATTGTTATCATTAGGATTGTGATTACGATATCCTTCCAGACTAAATATCGAATTTTGCATTGCTATGGTTAAGGAAGATGTTTTAACATAACTGTGATATTCAATTTTTTCATTGAAATTATAAATTTAACACTGGTTTTTAAAAGAAAAATCTCATTGTGCCTTATTCAAGTGAGAACGTTTTTTCTAGAAGCTACAATTTATGTTCTTTGCATCACAATGATATACTTAACAATAAGTCCAATTTTTTTGTTGCCACTTTGGATTTTTAAGCAAAGGATCAGCTGCTAGAAATGAAAGAAAAATGGTATTCATACCACTTAGAAGAAATATTACGCAAATGACTTAAATATGCTCAATTTTTTAAAAACGTCCAGTGTCAAATGCAACAATCAGACTGTCCAAATCAATCAATTTTAGGGTTTCATTATGTGCTGAATTTTACCTCCAAAATTAAAAATGTTATATTAATCATGTAAGAACTTCTATTTTACTTCTATCTAAATAGTAATTAATTAGCAAGAAATTTTCTTTGAAAAATTAAAAAGTTCTAATGCAGGTTTGCAAAAGTCCTAATCAATGCTTTCAGCTATATTTTACTGCAAGTGTTGCAGTGCTTAATTTAAAAACTAAGCTAGACTAAGTCTATATATCATGTTTGTGAGATTCCATATTGAGTACATCAGAGCATTGTTTGTCACGATTCTCGATGCACGATAAAATACAAGAGTATATAATACCGTAAGTTACGATCGTAACCATCTACAGCTCGAAGTAGTCAAATACATGAACTACTTGAAAAAATATTTTTCAATGGCTGTCAGCTCGGGACCCGTTGAACGCAAAAGGCAGAATCGACGTAAGAAGGAAAATTGTGAAAAATAGCTTATACACAACCCTAATTTTTTTTTCAAATTATAATTGCTTGTAATTTGTCATATAAACGCAAATTCCAATTCACAAAATTGAAGATAAGTATGTATTCTTTCTTGGTAAAAATTAAGTAAAATACACGAATACATTAAATACCTATATAAAAATGAAATACCTACGCGATGAAATCTTTTGTATTACACTAAAATTTCAATATATGTTGTTCAACAACACACTAGAGTACATTATAGGTACATAGTATCGCTAGTATTTTTTATTCTTAATTGCTAAGAACTCAAAACTTAGTTCTAAAAGATGTTTAAATACACATATTAAATTCAGCACAACAAAACCTTTATGCATAATATTAAGCAAGTTAAGAATATTTATTTCATCACTTAAACATATTTCTATTTTCAAACGGGTTGGTTCTATACACATAATGTGATAAAATGGAAGCCTTCAAAAATGTTTTTAATGAATCTAGTTAAAAAGCGTAAAATGGTCTTAGCTCCAACTTACTCATCAAGATCTAGGCTTTTTATATAATAATGTCATCTACATGTATATATCTGTCTTACAGTGTAATAGAATACAATTTCATTGTCCGTTCTATAGCAAACATGTTCTTATACATGATATATGATTTATTCTAAAGGCTGTTGGCAATATTGTAGAAGGCCTAACTTAAGATTTATCCGAACACATGTTATCAAGTGTGAATTAAGGCCTGCAAAAACCATTAGCAAGTTTCGTATTTTATAAACAAACGAAAATTGACAAACAATAATGAAAATAAGGAATGTATTCAAATTCATGCAATGAGGCATTACTCGTTTCACCTTATTTTTTTGTTTCATGCTTAAATTTCTATTAATAATTACGGGCTGTTCAAGTTGGTAGAACATCTTTCAAACTTCCAATTTTATTCTATGTAGCTCTTGTTTCATTGGAATCTTTCAATCTCATAGGATACTTATCTATATTGATGATTAAAAAAAATCATTTTAATAGTAATAATTATCTTTGACGTAGAGCCACAGATTACCCTTTTATTTTGACATAATTCAGATGCTGTCTTTGCATATTCATATGCTTATTGGTTTGTAGTCACCAATGGCAGTAGAACTAGTTTTGTTAGGACGGGCAAGTTACATTTATTGCTCTGCATACTGAGTAAATAAGATCACTTTTACTGGTTAAATTGTAAAACTTGGGGAACTTTTTTCTGAAAAAATGATTTTAGGTGAGAGTAACTGCTCTTTGTCTCTCCACTTGCGCCGTCAATGATAGCTACAAATCTTTTGAAGGTTTTCTTTCTTAAACATGGGCATAATTTTTGCTTGATTCCTTTTAATAGGCTAGACACTAGACATTAATATGTATTTGAATAAATTCGGAAAAAAATCTTTCTACTGCAAAATTGAAGAAGAGCATAAAAAGTGAAATAAAAAAAGCAGAAGAATTGCATTGACACACAGAACAAAATATGAGAAAAAAATTTTTGGTCGAAAAATCAAAAATTGTAAGTTACACTTCCTTCTGTTTAAACTTACGTATTAATCGTATGCCTGAAATGTCAGAGAATTATGAAGAAAGACTAAATGCTTAAATGATCATATTTAGCGGGATGTTAGAACATTTAAATCGTATAATAGATCGACCATGCGAATTTATTTAGACATGGCAAATTTAGAAAGTACAGTAATAGGTCTGGAGCTCTTCTAGCAACTCTTAACTCTGAGCAGACGTTAAAAACAATCATGGAATGGCTGTGAAACTAAAAACATTTTGCAAAAAAAATTTTATATCTCATGATCTCTCTCATTAAAATCACTTAATTGAGCAAAAAATTTTGAAAAAAACGTTGTGAAATGATATAAGACGTTCTTTTAGCAAGATGTCTGCGATTGACTTAGGCAATTAAAAAATTCAAAGATAACAGAATCTGTAGTTACTTCCAACCAATTTCTTCTCCAATGAAAAGAGAACCTTGTTCCGATATTGCATGTGATGAAACGACGATATTTAGCATGTTGAAAATTTTTCATCGTCGCACTCCAATATAATTTTCGGATCTCTATTGCAGCCAGCAGGTGCTCTCTTAGTTACCACCGTTAGCAGCCTTGGTTGGCCAAAGCGGGAAAGACGCAACCCTGTCAACTGAAGTTCAGCCTTCGGTTCACTCTGCTGATCATATTCAACACAGATCAGCTCTCTGTTGTTAGGGGTCACCAGAGGTTTCTCACGATCAAACCAAATTGTTGCTATATATATAAAACTGCTATAAGATCATCACTTAAATATGCTGCTCCAGTGAGCACGCCAGCATTATATTAGAATATAGTAAGAAGTTAGAAACCATTCAGATACGTAAGAATTATATTTGGAGATTAGGGTACTTTTGCGTTATCTCGTTGTTATCTCTCCACACCACCCCCAAAATTATTTTAAAAATATGCTATTTAACCAATATAATAAGTCTAGTCCTAACCCTAACCCCAACCTTTACTCTAATCCAAACCATTAACCTAACGCTAATCTAAGCCAACCCACACCTTAGTCCTAGCCCTAACCCAAATCATACCCTAAGCGTTATGTAGAACTAAATTTATTATTAATATCAGTAAGATTCGATATGAATTATTAAATAATTATAATATTTAAATAACTCTGCAGGTTAATTCAGACGTTGAATTGGGTTTGAATCTATTTTCACATTCGAGCATTTAAACATGAAATGAATTGCAACAAGTGAAAGATTACGATTTCCAATTGATTCGCTACATAAAGCAATTCTGTACTTAGATTTCAAATAAAAGTTAACAACTATCGGGGACTTCGAAATAATATATATATTATTACGAAGTCCTCAGCAGTCTCCTGAGTTAGTCGATCACGTTTTTCCAGAACAATGTTACTAGCACGTGAAAAGTGTCTCTCAATAGACACATAGGCGCCTTTTCCAATTATATTTACACGGAACGAGTGTGATTGGTTCGACGAGGTGGCGTCTATTCAAGTAATTAAGCCAAAAAATGTCAATCATCGAGTAGACTTCCTATTAATTTTGTTTAATTGAGTGAATGTTGTCAAATATATAGATTTCGTAGTACAGTAAAAATTGTATTAGTTTAGTATTACACATGTAACAATATAAAAATGCCCACATGGCACCGCAACCCGCGTGGCATTTGAAATTCAGTACCCGCACTATACTGCACCAGAGCGGATAAATCCGCGGCCATCTTTGATCATAAACAATTATTTAATATTTTAGTAAAATGGCATTTCAAATACGTAAACGCGATGATCCTTGGAAAACAAAGTTTTATTCTGCTGAATATATTCATTGCCGTAGCCACTTATTTATCCTTGCATGCATTGGAGCAGCAAGGAAAATTCCATTCATAAAAGACTATACTCTTCCTTAAACAGCATTTGGAGGTTTTTTCATCGTTCTCCAAAACGATTACAGAAACTAGGATCAATTCAAGAGATATTAGACTTATCTAATCTCTGATTAGTTCAAGCTGGAGATACAAGATGTTCATCAAACTATCGATCTATTAAAACAATTTGCAGTAATTTTTTAGCTATTATAAGTACACTACAGGAGATCCATACGTCTGGAAATGATTTATGTACAGAAGCTGGAGGATTGCTGTTTTTCTACCAAGATGTGAAAATGATTCTCCTATTATTTGCATTGCAGCAAAATTACAGGTGTTAAATATGTTGACTAAAGAACTGCAGTGTAAATCCTTGCTCCTTCTTCCAAGTAATGCCACTATTTCTCGTTTGTTTGAAATTAAATCAATAAGTACTGCTGTTTTTCAAAGTATAATAAAAACTTTCATGAGAAGCTTATTTTAGATCATCTTGAAAAAATTGTAAAGCATTTAAAACACCGGCTTTTGAGTGACAGCTCACTAGCAATCTCAGAGCATGATAAAAATTTTTATGTTGATCCAACATATGATGAGAAAGAACTGGAATTAATTGTTAGTTGTTTTGAATGTGTTGATCCAATTGAGGAGGACATTGAATTGAGTGGAGGACAGTTCGGAACTACTTGCGAACAACATGTTTGATCTCGAGTTTTGACATTTTTGTTAAGCTTGCTAGCAATGCAGATGTTTCTCTTGAGTTTCCTTTAATGACAGTCCTTGCTTCAGGGTCATTGTGTGCCCCAATTGGAACTGCATCTGTAGAAAGATGTTTTTTAGCATTAGGCGCGGCAGCGACTATTACCAGAACATCTACTTTTCTCAATTCTAGCTGGCATTGAAGATAAATGCATTAACTATTTTAAACCAATTGTAAAACAATGGCATACAATGAAGCCTCGCCGACTCCAACTGTCCTTCAATTAGAAAACTTTTAATTGTGTGATATGTCATGTAATTTTTTTGGCATTTATTGATATATTTATGGTTGAGATAAACCACGTTTTATCGTTTTTGTCATTTATAATGTGAACTGAATAAATTCGAATATAATGTAAGTTTAAGTATATATTTTTATCTAATGTCCCCTGTAAATTATACGATGGTATTCAAAATATTAGGAACCGCAAGTTTCCTTCTAGTTTTGTTTTACAAAATTTGTACATTTATCTATATTTTATATTTATGCACAATTATGAAGTGTATGGATTGCTAGAACAAATTATTTTCTCTCTCTCTTTTTCTCTGTCACTTTCTCTCTCTATCAAAACCTGTTGTCAAGCATTAAGTTCTTTTCTAATTCTTGTAAATGTTATTGAGTAATCTTGGCAATATATCATCCTTTGAATTTAATTTACGAAAAATTGTATTGCATTTGTTAAGTAAATGTACAGCGTTTGAAGATAAATAACGAGGTAAGACTTTTTTTAATCTTCGCTTTTTACTTAAATGTTTCTAAAAACCGAAACTGGCTCCAATTATACCAATATGCAATATTATTTAATCTTTGGCAACATCTATAGGAAGCATTTCATTGTATGAAGAGAAGGAATTAACATCAAGTTCATCATCAAGACATGTATATCCAAATGGCTTTAGAATGTCACTAGTTAAAAGTATAGAGACATCAATGCAACCATGAATAATGCCATGATTGGAAACAGTTGAATCAGGAGTTTGTTGTTGCATAAATACCAAGTTTGAGCTGCTTATGAAGAATTAATCTAGAATGTTTCATTTGACAAATTCTAATACATCAATTTCATATATATATATATATATATATATATATATAACGTTCGTTGATTTCAAAATTAATATTAAAAGTTGCATTTCTAGGATGGTTTCAAGAAAGAGTTCATCAACACGTGAAAATTTCTACAAGCTAAAGGATCCTCACTCCTGTGTTAGCTTCGGATTAGGTAAACTCAAGTACTCTTAAAATTTGTTATTACATTCGATAAAAAATAATCGAATTTATCTAAATTGCATTCAAGCTTTTCCCAATTTTGATATTGTCGAAATTAAATGTAAAAATACAGTAAATAGATGATTATGTGTTATATCGTTTTTGAAATTCTCGAGTTTCACTATAACATATAACCTGTCTCNTCGTTGATTTCAAAATTAATATTAAAAGTTGCATTTCTAGGATGGTTTCAAGAAAGAGTTCATCAACACGTGAAAATTTCTACAAGCTAAAGGATCCTCACTCCTGTGTTAGCTTCGGATTAGGTAAACTCAAGTACTCTTAAAATTTGTTATTACATTCGATAAAAAATAATCGAATTTATCTAAATTGCATTCAAGCTTTTCCCAATTTTGATATTGTCGAAATTAAATGTAAAAATACAGTAAATAGATGATTATGTGTTATATCGTTTTTGAAATTCTCGAGTTTCACTATAACATATAACATACTATATTTAGCTGTAGCTTCCACACTCCTTGAATTCGCTTACACCTGAACTTTAAGATTATTTGAGAAAATTGCCCCTGGGGAATTTCTAAGCTCACAATTATTAAAGCTGAGCTCTATCTGATAGAGGAGAATCCCATCTTCCCTTTTTGCTCTTATCTGCGACATCTGATTTTATGCACGGCACGTCTGAGTGGATTTGCGACATCTTTGCTCATATCAAGAAACATTTAAAGTTCTTTGTTGCTTCCATGGGCTCAAAACCTTATAAATGCCTGAACATTAGGTATGGAGAGAACTTAATACGTTTTCAAAAATTCGAATTTTTTAAGGAAAACTTGTTAATCTTTTCAAGAACTTCAGCCACGGTAATGCTAATAAAAATTTTGAACATTGCATTACAGCATATTCCTCAATAGACCTACACATGCCCCAATATTTTCAAATTTGCAAATAGGTTTGGAGAAAATTCTTTGTAAATGTGGTTTGTAAAATAGTTTGTCCTGTTTAAGGTTAATAGGAACTATGTTGTGTAAAAATAAGTCCACTATGACCTGTTAGGTAAACAGTTTACTAAAGCTAAGTTTTTTGTTTGGTGGTAAACCCTCTTCAGTAAAATGTATTGATTCAAGGATGCTTCCTTGTTTTCTTATTCTAATCAACATTTTACAATGAATTACATTCATAAATAGTGCAGGCACAGTAAATATATCTTTTTTCATTATTGCACTACAAGAAACTATGCTAATGCTTGAATAAAAATTCATCTTTTAATGCCTACATTATAGATATAGAAATAACAAAATTTACAAACAATAATGAATTTATTAAAATTTCCCTTACACAGAAGGCATAGGTGGACATTTACGTTGAAAACTAAATAAAGAAACGAAAATTTGCCATTTTTCTAAATACATATATGCAAACACTCACCTTGTTGGGTTCTCAGTTAGATCATTTCATTTCTGTCCAGTACCTAATAGGCTCTATCCAGAGTTGTCGTTGATAATGAAAAATAAGAAAAAATTCAAAATTACTTACAATTACGTATCAGTGTGGGCAAATTAATCCAAATGCAGTTAATTCAACAATTTACAAGCAATGTGCTGAAAAATAAAATTTAAATTTTAAGTTTTTCAATTTGAGTGAATAAATTTTCTAACTTACCAAACCTAAAAATTATAGGAAATTTTTTGCCAAAATCATAAAATGGGTAGAATTGGCATTAATTTAGGACGGATTTGTGCAAAATCAGACTTGGGGCCAAATTTTTGGTGTGTGTTAGTCTCTGGTCTGATGTGGAAAATGCAACGCAGGACGCAGCGCAAAGTTACTGCCTTCCTGATTACTTCTAAGTAGAGAAAAATATAACAATAGTTATTGCTTTTGATGGTAAATAAAATGTTATCACAGAAATGTGCACCTCGACATGATAACAGCTCTATGGAACCGTTTATGTGACGGCATCTTATTATTAAAATATTTATTAAATGCAAATGTAGTTATTAATCTCAAGCAGAAATTTGGTTCAATATAATATTATAGCCTGTACTGCGTAGATTTAGAGTCTAGAATTTCAATGCATACGATTGTACAAGAAACTGTACAAAGTAGCCAAGCAATGTAATCAATTTATATCAACAAGCGATTTGATTTTATGTGAAATTTCCACATCAACACAATCCTTAAGTTTCATAGAGATCTATCATTTATGTGTCACTTTCAAATTCTTGAGGATAGACTGAATTCAGAATAACTTTTCTAAATTGAAGAAGAAATACTATTGCACAAAATATATTTGCTAACCAGTATTAGTAATATTATATCATCACCATTAATGATTTAAGGTAAAGACTAAAGGTTTGCAACAGAAATAAAGGAAATAGTTTGATGAAAATTTATATTATTCATTATAACTTTAAGCCTTGTTTAAATTTAGAGACGACAGTTTATAGCTTTGCAAAAACAGATAGCCGATTCATTAAGCGAACCAAAAATCCATCAATATTCACTCTATTCAATTTCCCTGAACCTGACGCTTACATACATAAATGGTTGGAGCATCGTGCTAACATATGCTATATGTGTCATTCAACAAGGTAACACTTTGATCACGATTAGTGTTGTAGCAACATTTTTATAATTTTCCCTGTAAACCGAGAGTTTGGAATTTATTGTTAGTGTTTACATGTATAATATTACAGTCAAATTCCACACTCCAACAGATAAGAAATACTTTTTAAATTTTTATTTTGAGAATTTTATGCCTTAATATAATGAAATGGGTAATGCGTATATAACTCGAATTGGAGCTTGCTGTAGTATAGCATAAATGCTATCTAAACGCTTAATGAATTTTCTTATTAAAACTCCAGCTAATGTATTAAATGAAAATTTAAATTTTATAAATTTTTGACTATATGAATTTCAATTTTAGTGTAGCTCTTCATATTTTCGGAATAGCATTGGTAGTATTTGAACTCTGTGGACCTAGTCATTATATGTTGATTGATGATGAGCATAGTGTTGGAATTAGTCTCCTTGGACATTGCTATACACATCAATGTAAAAAAGACAGTTTCAAGGAGTCATTCCAACATCAAATGAACAAACTATCCAATGAGCGAAATGCATTAACACCTATGCTTTGGTACTTCTATGTATTTTGTACTGGTATATTAAATTTCGACTGAATTTTCCAATTATTTCATTAGGCGCATTTTAAATATTGAAATTTTAAAATCCTACTAATCATAGAAATTTGAATTGCCTTCTACAAAATGCTACCATAAAAATTTTACACCAAAACTATATTTATGCATAAATAAATGCACAAGAAAGATATGTTTTTCATATTTATCAATTTTATATAATAAAATTTGAAAAAAATTTACACAAAGTTTCTGAACAATTCTTGTAATGGCCTAGAGTACAATTAATGTCTTCTAAGGTTTAGATTTTTTCACTGAGTGAACAAATATTTTAACTCATTACCAATTTGAAGATGCTAGCATAAAAGCAAACATATCACTAATATACTTTTTCTTCAATCAGTCGAAATGTACAGTTCTGATGGTTACAAATATTCTTCTATTGATGAGTGAAATGAAATACTTAAAGAACGGAGAAATGCCCTACCCTCTTATGATTGAAAAGGCTCCCGTCATTTTTCTTGCTTGTTGCTTCATTGGCTTGACGTTCTTCATATTTTACAATGTTTGACGCAATTGTTTATACTAATTTTCAAATTATTTTGATTTAGGTTACAATGCATAAATTATAATATAGTGTTACTTCTTCTTAATGATAATTTTCTCCCCCTGTAACTTAATCTATATTAGTTTTTCTATAATTGAAATTTATCTGGCTACAGTAGCTAGCTCTGGAAAATTAGATGTCCAAACTTCATCGTATGTCTACTTTTCTCATTTTGCCACTTCACCATTTTTGCTAAGGGAACACAGCATATTGCATTGTAACTCCCATTCCCTCTAGAGTCTTCAGTGCTCATCATTCTTGTAAGTTTTCCTCATTGACTACTGTTCTTCATTGCTGCCTGATCCATGAGTAACAAATCCTTATATCCTTGCTCTTTTACTTTCAATATGTCTGCTTTTTCATCTGAAATTATCAGTTTCTAGAAACAGTATTTGTGTGAAGCTCCTTACTTCACTTTTTTCTTTGGGATCTTCAGGATCATCTGTGTCTGGTACTTTCCAGTTCTTCATCTTCTTTAAAGCTTCAGTCTGTTTTCCTAAGTACTTTCTTGACATATCAATTGTCTAACTATGATCCTAAATTTCCCTATGAACTTCTATAGAACCTTGCTGCTTTTTAAATGCTCTAAGTATGGCTTTATGTACTGCATTTTGTTATTTGTAGAATTTTTCTTAGTCCGCCAGAAGCATCATAATGTCCATTTCTACTTAGTTCCCGCCCTATTCTTTTCCTCTGTTGGTTGCTAAAAATTCTTCTTTTCTTTTTTCCATATACTTCCCATTGCCTACTCTATATGTATCCTGCATAATTTTATTTGTATTATTAGCATATAATTGTTAAGAAACCTATAGGCTTAGATGTATAATGTATATATAATATTTTAGAATTATACTTTACAAAGCAACTTGTAAAAGATTAACTATATTTAATCCTACAACAAAATGTAAAAGACAGGAACTCTGATGAGGAACATGAGGGGCTTATCTATTTCATTTGAAATAATTGCGTCATACGTAGAATGCTGTGAAGTTGGATTTGACAGAAGTCATGTTCTTCATCTTAAAACCCAAAACTCTGTCCGAAATTGATCACGTGGTACCTCCTGCAGCAATCCTCTTAGTGATTCTTACCAACATGTTGTCTTTGTGTTACGCTCTTGTTCTTAAATATCAAATGATCATGAGTCTATATTACCCATACCAATACAGATGTTTTTGGCAAGACATTATTGGTGCATTCGTAAATATCAAAAACTATTAGCAAATTTGATAGCTGGTGATTTAAATGAAATTTATTAGAACTAAATAGAAATTATCGCAACTTTGCTTATTACAATTGTATTTATAGCGTTGGATTGTGTAAAGGTCACCCTTGAAAAGGGACGTGATTTTTCATTAAAAAAAGTTTCATAGGCATTGCTCTAAGGCAAATTATAAAAAAAATATCACTTATGGATGATATTTATTTTTTCCTTTATAGCAATGAAAGTTACTAATAGCTATTAAGTTATATATAATATTTTATGAGCATTTATAATTATTCACTAGGTAGACTGTAGACATCTTTGTGCATTCAAGAAAATTTATTTCTTCAAGAACCTTTAATTTGTTTTTTTTCCATTTTCTTTCTTAAGGATTACTTCACTGTGATAAATGAATGCATTTCTAAGAGTATAATTGCTCTTGTCATTGGCACATAACTGAAAAGTATTCAATATCTTTGGTTTCCTTTTGCATTATAGCTTGTCAGGCCTTCTTCACTTAATTCCTTAAATTTGGTAAGACAATTATCTACTATATATGATCACAGGAAGCTACTTTATCATGACCAACACTAAGCTCTTATTTGCTGTAAATGTTAATAGCTCATAACAATTTGGAACACTACAGATATTTGACTATACCTAAATGCAAATAACTGACCAATTCAAACTGTCGGGCACTATCTAAAATTTCTGTCAGACAGTTTGTTAATTTTTTCTGTTGTAACACTTGATTTAAGTTGACTTGGGCTGTAAGCAGATACAATTAGTAACAGCAATTAATCTATTTTTTTGCAATTAAAATTTGTTTAAGCAAGAAAACTACTAATTTTTTAACGATGCAAGAAATCAAATCTCAAGCATGTTGTAAATTTAACAAAAATATCTTTTAAATGGGTTAATTAGATTTTGGATATTTCATTTAACCCAACATTCAGCTTTGATGCTAAATTCGTTCGTCACCATCACAGTAGTCATGTTTTTTATTCTTTCTCGCAACATTTCATACTTTCATATCAGCGCTCTTTTCTGTTGTCATTCTTTTTCAAAATTGACATGTGGAAACGGATTCGCTTAACATCCTCTCAATACAAGTTACATCAGTAATTTTTCAAAGAACGTGCTGTTCCAAGATCTATGTTTTTAATTTATCCTCATCAATATGATCAAGTGCATTAGTAACTTGTTTTCAGTATATCACTTGCTTGTATGTATAGACTTGTTAGCATTTTACACGTTCATCTTGTAAAGAATATTTATGTAATTTGATCAATCCAATGAATTTCCTTATATCTTCCATTCATAGATTGCTTGAAGGCATTTTAGTGTATATTTACAAAAATGTCTTAGTTGGATATTTAGGTTAAATATTTCATAACATTGCAATGATTGAAAAAAAATTAACTTCATTCGAGTAGTAGATGCCGTCGCAAATTCTAGAGGCTATCTAAAACACTTATCTGACAATTTTAAATGATATTTTACAATGTGTTAGAGTTTATTTTTCAATTTATTACTTATTGAAAAGTCACAAACAACGACTTATTACGCACAGGCATGTTCAAAAACGAAATGTAACAAGTGTATTTAAAATATTTCAAGATACATGCATTTTATTCATGCTTTAAAGGTATTTGTTAAGATTTTATTCTTCTCCAAAAACAACTGGAATAAATGAAAATAAATTTCTACAATATTGAATGAAACTTTATGGTGTTTTGAACAACTTCATAAGATGCCTATATGAAAATGTTTGATAAAGTTTAATACAAATTTTAATGGTATAATCCAAAGATATGAGAAATGAGTTAAATTTGGAATTTTGTTAGGCTGAAGATTGGTTCCATCAGGAAATGCAACTAATCAATAGTGTTTTTTGGGCAGTTGGTACTTCTAGCATTTGAAACTTGCTACTGCAAAATCTTTGAATTTGTTTTGAAGAATAAATCTTTGGTGGAAAACTTTGAATGAGCTAAGAGTTGATCTCACTTCACATTTATGGTTGAAATTTGAATTTGACTTGCAAATTGCCATATAGACGTTTGCTGACTCAACAACCACATACTGTAAAATGATATTTCAGAATTTGTCAAGTAGGACATCGTTTCTCTAAATATAATTGATGATGCCAACTATACTCACTATCAATTTAGTTTGCCAAATTAAGTAAGACTTCATAGAGTGTCTAAAAGGTAACCTAAAAAAGAATTTGAGAAATTATCTATAAAACCTTTGACAAATAAGAAATTGAAAAGCAAAAACAATTTAACTGATAAAAAAATTCAAACAAAAATTGTGACTTTATGCAAATGCCTTAATAATATGGACGATTCATTAAATAAAAAGAGTTCAGAAAATTAGTTTCTAATGTAGAAAATCGATCGAGAACTTAGGGGAGAATGCCCCCATTGAAAACTTGAAAATTGATAAAACTAATGACATTGTTTTGTTTTGTAAGTCAAGTCACGAAACCGACAGAAGCGGCATTAAGAAAGATTAATAATATCAGCCTAAGAGCATTAACTAAATTTTTACCAAAGCTTAGTATTTCAAAAATTTCAACATTTGAAGAATTGTCGGATCTAGATGTACTTAAAAATAGTTTATTTCTTGAAAATAAAGAATTATTAAAAGAGGTTGATGAAAATGACATATCCATTTTGTTTTCTAAAACAATAATTTTAGCAATTGTTACAAAGTTATTACACAGGTTACTCCCAAAATACGTTTATAACTTCTCAATACAAAATTGAAATTGGGACACAATATTCTGAATATTAATTACTATCATTATGTCAAGAAGTGTTGTAAATGTTGTAATTTTGTGTTCCCATCGAAATCGTGCAATAAGGATAAATTATCATCTATCATGCATGTTTTTTCTAGAAAATCATAGTTATGAAGATTGTCCCATTAAAAATGAAAGACTAAACATAATTCAAAATTGTTGGGTTTATATATGAATTTAAAAATGAAACGCATCAGTTAGTTAACATGTTTCGCCATGCCGCTGCCATTTTCAAAAAGTTTCTTATTATAAAATTTACAAAATATTCATCAAATTACATTTTATTATATTATTTTCGGTAAATTTTGTCAATTATCAATTGCCTTGGATAAAATTTTATATGTTAATTTCATATCACAGTTCTTTAAATGATCAGAGATGGTCGATTGAATTTTGTGTTCTTTAATTCTTTGTTGTAAATTTCTTGAAGTCTTTCCAATGTATTGTGCACCATATTTGCAAGTTATTTTATATACTACTTTGGAAAGGTTTTCAATCTTGGTTTCTGTTTTTAGTCCTATTAGATGTCTTAGTTTATTGGTCTTAATTATAAAGCCTATCTTTAAAAATGATGGAGTGATTTTCTTATATTTCTGTAATTTAATTGATTGGATGCCTCGATATTCAATATTAAAGAAAAAATAAACAAAGTGATTATTTATACAATTACATCAACTAAGCATCATTGAATCAATTTATATAGAATTAAAGGAACCAAGCTTAAACAAAAAAGATAAATATAAATACAAACTAAATTTACCGAAAATAATATAATAAATTGTAATTTGATGAATATTTTGTAAATTTTATAGTGAGAAACTTTTTGAAATTGGCAGCAGCATGCCGAAACATGTTAAATAAATGATGCGTTTCTTTTTTAAAAAATAATCATAATTTTATAAATTGTGTTAATTCAGATCAGTTTAAAGTCTTCAAATCACAATTCATTTAGTAAAAATTGCCAACAATAAGAATAACTCAATATGATTAAAGAAAAATTTCCTAATTTTATTGAATTTAATGAATATATGAAGAAACATGAAAACTAAGTCAAAATTTTAAATATTGATTTCCAAAGTTTAGCAAATAAAGTAACTAAGTATGAAGAATTGATTTTTAATATGTACGGAAACATAATTTGAGGAACAACATAAACCTCCTCAAAAGTTATTGATAATGACTGGATTTTTGAGAGAAATTGGCTTAAGATATTTGGCAAGGATAGACATCTTAGAATTTCTGCATATTAGTGATGGTATATAACCATTTTCAACAACAAATACATCAAGACCTAAATTTTCAAAATGTCCAATTTGAAAGTTTATGGTTAGAAATTATAAAATCGAATGTAAAGCATTTAATTAATCTAAGTTATTTGCAATAATCTAAAAAACTTTAGTGAGTTTTCGGCTAAGTCATCCTCTTAATTAGCACGAGCAATAATTGAAAGTAAACCAGTAGCTCTTATGTGCGAATATAACCATAATTATCTAAAAAAACATGATAACGTGCAAATTCATGATGTTACAGACACTTTCGGATTAGAAGTACTCATCAAAATAATACCAAATGATATTAATGGAAAAACTTCAACTTTAATTTATTATTTGATTACTGATAATTCGATCTATAAGAATTTTATTGCAATAGTAACAAAATTCTTCATTTCTGATTACCTAATTACGTGCACAATATATGCCAAATTGAAAGTAAACAAAGAGAAACAATTACTATATTAAAAAAATTATAAAATATTTAGCGAACCAGAATTCGTTAAAAATTGAACGCCGAGTTCCACAAGGTTCTGTTCTGGGACCACTGTTATTCAGTATCTATATAAATGATATTTTATATCATTTACAAATAAAGTGTAAGTTACATGCAGATGATATATTAATCTATACTACAGACATCAATGAGCTTCAATCCAGTTTATGTCTCATACGTGATTTTTGTATTAAAAATATGATGTCTCTAAATGTTAAAAAATAGTCTTAATACAGATGAATAAATTTAGCAAAGAAAGAACAAAAAAGAAGCTATATATTGACAACCAAGAAATAATGGAGCAGCTAATAATAAAATATTTGGGGTTATTCAATGAAAATCAAATAAAATTCGAAGAACATGTATATTCATTAATTCAAAAAATGGCTGCTAATATTAAATTAATTTTAGGAAAATATCGCTTTTATTGCCTAGAAAATGGACTGCAAATTTTCATTAAATCTCTGGTTGTATTTAATATAGATATTCTTGTTATTTTATTAAAAACCATATCTGACCATATTTAAAAAAGTTAATGGAGCTTTTCAAATGGATGGACAGAATTATCAATAGTAATAACAATGCGATTAAAAAACGAATGACAAAAGATTATATATATACATGTATATATATATATATATATATATATATATATATATATATATATATATATGTGTGTACAAGGAGATTTATAGACATATTTCCGTTAATTAATCCATTTAACCAACTGTACAATTCCAATTAATCCAGCTTTCCATTCTTAGCAAGGTAAGGCATTACTAACGACTTTTAGATCAAAAGCAGCAAGATGTTATCAGGGTTGGAACCCAATGCCAAGCACTACAACTCAAAGAGGAACATTGAATAGTAAAGGATCACCATTTACCGTGGAAATGATTGTGCCTCACAAACAAAGCTCATGGTGTGGAAACGTGTTCTCAGTGATTGTGTGTTGTAATTGGCGACCGTGACAGGTGCCCAATAAACTGGAATTGAAATAAAAATTCTAAAACCTCTGAGTTAAGATGCATTTCTTCTCAGAGAAAGAACAGGAACAAACTACGATTTAATTGACTTAAGGATATGTACTTCACTTCAAAAATGACTCTCCTCGAAACAAAAGACTAGCAAACAAATACAGTATGAGTTAAGATAGCTGTTTCTTCTCGAGCTAAATGATCTTGTTGTAACTGATATAAAGTTAAGCAGATATGAAAAAAACCTACACCTACAGAGCTACAAGATTTGGTCAAATGATAACACTGAAAGACTACTCATAGCTAAATGACTATAATGGTATACTCAAGGAAGAAAAATAAGACAAGGTCTCAAGTACAAGTATAATAAAATCCCAAGTTTACTAATACTCTTAGTTACTTCTCTTTTTATTAGTCTTTTGTTTGAACACCATTATGCCACACTAACTTTAATAATAAATAAATGAATAATAAATAAATAAATGCTACACAAACTTTACGATATTCATCTGAAGGGAATTTTCCATTAGACAACAGAAGTTACCAAGCTACATAGTATTATAAACACTATATTTCTAAAGATCATTCTATAAATCGCAATCTCTATGTTTTTTTGGTTCCTATGAATGATGCTAACATGTGCTATCAACTTCTAATTTAATCTAAGTCTTGAAAAATTTACAAAATATTGATCATATTTTCATATGAATGAATATAACTAAGTATATTTATTATTGACTGAAGTTGTAATGCTACCGAATGCAGTTCTGATGGGATTCCTTCAAAATTTTTGAAAATATATTCTTCTGCCACTTCTTTTCGTATTTAATATACTCACAAAATTATATTGGAAGGAAAATATCTGATTATATGGAAAACAGCTAAGAATATTTCTGTGTATAAGAAATTATCTAAATTATTGGCATCTAGTTATTGTCCAATATCAATTCTTCCTAAGCTTTCCTTAACATTTGAAAAGATTTTGTTAAAATAAATTCTTCCTATTGTTAAGGAAAATGAAAGCAAAAGACAGCATGAATTTTGTAAAAATTGATCAACTATTACCCAATTACTCAAATATACTTAAGGTGTATACCATCATAGTGATACAAATTATAACTTGGCCACATTTTATTTAGATTTCAGTTAAGCATTTGACTGTTTCTCAAGCAATTTTATGTGTAAGATTGGTATTCGTGGAAGATTTCTAAAACATTTTGCTGAAAACAACTAATAAGATTTCTTCTTCTATTCAAAATTTTACCGGTGGGGTGCCGCAAAAATCATGATTAGGTCCGTTTTTTTCAAAGAAATTAATTTGATAGATTTTAGAGGAATTTATCCACCTCGATCAACAAAATATATGGGTGAATCTAACGCTAATTGCCCCAAAATATATCAAGTACTTCTATTCAAGAAAAGCAGCCCTACAGTGCGGATTCGGAAACGAATTAACAATGCAAGCCCTTTAGCGCAATTGTTAAAAATATTTTTATGCCATCTATTAGAATAGCAATCAAAAAGATATCCGCACACCATCGCGCGACAAAAATGTTTTGCAGAAGAAATTAATTTGTATAATAGCTATCTTTAAGATGATAATCTCAAACTCCTTAGCCTATCGAATTATTTATTGACTAAGGACAAAAGTAAGTTATATGAATGGTGCACTTTAAATAAAATGAATTTAAGTCTAGAAAAGTTTGATTTTCTTATATTTGGCAAAAGTGAAATACCTAATAATTTTAAATAGCTAAGTATTGCAGCTAAAAACTGCGTTTTAGATATTGGAATTATCTTAACTTCAAACCTAAGTTTGGACTGATTACATTGAACAAAAAATTGGAAAATCTACATCAAAATTAATACTTGAAAATTTTCGGAATATGCATTTTTTGTGGATGCATTGGAAAAGCAAGTATGTATCTTCAATTAAAACTCTAAATATATCGTCAATGTCCTTAAAAATCTACTGTTCAATAGATCTTCTTTGGAATACTGATTTTTGTACATTACAAAATATATATTTTCCTTACTCTTATAAATTTAGAAGGAAAGAGTTGTATGTACTAAAAACAACTGCTAATGTTAAAACTTAACATGAATTTTTTCGTAGATCATGCAGACTGTAGAATTATTTGTTGTAAATGCATATAGCATCAATATTTTAAACGAAGAAATCAAAACTATGAAATGAGTCATTAAATGATCAATGTGCTAAGACTAATATTTCACAGGGTCGTAAAATTTTGTTTTCGATAAACTTTTCCTTATTGCTTGTTTCTGGCCTGCCACTATCAGTGCTTGTTTCTCTCTTTAGTCTTGCATTCTATAGCCACTTGTTATTCTCATCTTTGTCGACATTTTATGTTTCTATAGTCTTCTCTTTCTGCCTTACGTGTCTCTCTGCTTCTATCCTTCTCTGACATGCTTTCTTTCTTTTACTGCCTGTCTTTATCTTTTTTAACTCCATACTGACCCCCAGTAATGATCTCTAAAACATCTTCCACACTTCCTAGTTAGCTTTTTATTAGGTAGTGATTTATTACCTTCTTGATGCTATTGTATATTTGGATTCAAAATATGTGAATGGATAATAATAATAATAATAATAATAATAATAATAATAATAATAAATAACGCTTTATTTCCTGTACAAATTCAAATTTTTAATTATAAAACGGAAAGGAGAAATGGCTGACAATAAGACATACAAGAGTTTAAACAAAGTTTAGGATGCAGACTGGTTCTTTGGAATCTTGGATGAGTGGAGGTGGGCTCAAAATCTAGAAAAAGTTTCCCTTAATAGTATTGTATCGAAATAACAGAAAAATTTTCTTATTGCGACAGTAAGTGTTGCATTACTATTATAGTTATAAATTTTTTTTCATTTTTAATCATTTCCCACACTCTATTTTAAGCAACTATGTATAAACTTATAAACATGCAAATTCTGTTTCTTCAGTTAGCTTCGGTCCCATCGGTAATAATCCATCTATGTGAAAATGATTTTGATTGTCCTGAAAAAATGATTTGTTCAAGAACATTTTTCTGCATTGACCCTCTGGATGGTAAGCATCATTTGAAATTTTGTAATATAGACAAGAACTGCACAACAGGATTGATCGGCAGTCGTCTAAAATGCTGTAAAACCTCACTCGAGAGCACCTGTCGAGTTAGACATGAATGTTCTGGAATAAAGAATTTAAAGGATAAAGTAATTTTACTAAATAAAGATAAACGCATTAATAGTATTCGAATCAACTCTGATGGAATGCTATCTGCGCAAAGCGTATGGAAAATCCAAACTGGGTTAACCAATAGTTCAGAATCTAGCATTTGGGGGATTGGAATGATAGTAACGGCGATTTTCTTGTTATCAGTGGCAAGTGCTGTTTTTGTAACGATCTTGGTTCACAAAGTCCGTTATTATTACAATCGCAGAGAATATGAACTTTTTACTTCAAATATACATGACAACTACATGGATATATACTTACCGATGACTGACGGCTACGCAAGACCGACTAAAGTGGGAGTCTAATGGCATAACTATTATTCTCAAATGTAAACAAACGAAGTAGTTTATGAATGCAAATTAAAAAAATGAATTTTTAGGTTTAGATATCGTTTTGTTAACTTTGTAAAGTGAAACGTTACATGTATTGCAAAACACGGTCATATCATACGTATGCCTTGACAAATTAACTCATTTTGCTTAGACGTATTATGACATGTACACAGTTTAGTGATGTGCGGGTGCCCCGTTATGCCCGCCCTAGCGCATATTTTTTCATCGGCATTGGCGGGTACGGGTAAGCTTTCGATTTTACATTATGCGCATTTTAAATACAATTTTTTTCAAAAACAATTTATGAATAAAATGTTAAAAAAATTAGCATACAATGAAGATGAGTTGTGTTGTGTGTGAAATGTCATTTAAAATTTTTAATTTGCTTAATAATTCATTCTTTTCAGTCTTCAATCTAAATGATCTCAATTATGTGTCGTTTTTAAGCAGTATAATTAAACTTAATAAGAACATGCAAATGTATATTTCGATTTACAAAGTCATCGTCAGTTTCTTTACAAATTAATATAGAGGATTTTCACAAAAATTTAAATTTAAATATTTTAAGCCAAAAATGGTTAATATAGTTTAAATTTTTTAAAAATAGAGCAACCATTAAAAATATTTGCTAAATTTTGCTGAAATTAATAATTTTTTACATTTAACTTACAAAATAAAAGTTCTTTTTTTCAGAAAGGTAGTGACATCACCCAACATAAGTATCTATAGACCAATTTGTTTATTACCGAAGCTCTCTCTAGTTTTTGAAAAGATAGTGTTTAAGAAACTATATCCTATTATTTCTGAAAGAACTTCACACTTTCAATATGGATTCTTTTATCCTTGTACCTGAAATGCTTGAACTTGTGTCTCTTTAGCAAACTTTTAACTGGCAAGTAAAATCTAAATCTGTATTCATCAATTTGATTCTATTCTCCTTTTGCTAAAGGTCTACGATCATTAAAGCATTTAGTGTTAAAAATGGACTCGTAGAGGAATGTAAATCTCTATATTTTGTACTGATTGTTCCTTAGGCAAACTATATTCCTTATGTCGAACATATAATTCACAAAACAATTTTTATTAAGTCATGTTTTATGTTATTTGTGCATTTTATTATGTTTTTTACTCTTATTTTACAAGAACAGGTCAATAAATAAATAAATATTATGTTCAAGTAATTCAGACAGTACAAATTTGTTGAATTTTTCATGGGAGCAAGTTCATCAATAGATGTGCCAATAGTCAGTTGATTTGATTTGATTTAATGCGATATTTCCATATCAGCGGCCAACCCTGATTCAGACTGCTGTATGCATGACTCACATGGCATTGCTTATAAAAAATTCCCGCATTGGATGCGTTATGTTAATAACTCTGATAGTACTTTTAGTATTACGTCTAATATTCATGTTCAATTACATGTCATCAGAATTGATATATTTATGTGAAAACGATGGAGATTGTCCAGCGGAAACAGTTTGTTCGGCAACTTTTTTCTGCATAAATCCACTTGATAACCAACTGCACTTAAAGCAATGCAATTCCAATAGTGATTGTATGTCTGGCTTTGTTGGAAGCAAATTACAATGTTGTAAAAGACAATCCGAAAGCACATGTCGAATTTCTCATGAATGTAGAGGTATTGAGAAAAATAAAGATGCAGTTATTTCAACTAAAATAAATAATGAACTTTAAGCTACTACGTGCTTTTTACTAAAAATTTTTGGTGTATTAAAATATAATCAACTATAATTATAACTTAGTGTGAATAAAGCCATTTACCTTAATATATTTAAAAGATGGAGTGTATCAGTATATTTGGTATTGGGCCATTTTAGGAAATTTGAGCCTGTGGGTTAAAACTGCAAAATGTTTTAAGCAGCTCTTTCTATTTTTGGAGAATGCCTTAATATCTAAGGATTTCAAATTTTATAATCGATCATTACTATTTTTTAATTCCATCTCAAATTTACGTGCCAAAATTTTAGCTAATTTTTTTAAATTTAAAGTACTTTTTTTAACATAAAACAATGTACTAATTTTTTTAAATTGAAAAAATCAATTTTACTAATTAAACTTTGTTTGTATGAGTAAAACATCATATGCTAGGCCTCATTTCAGGAAATTCCGATTTTTTTTAACACAGCTTGGACCATAGTACATTGAATTTTACTAAAAATGGTGTAACTTACTTGACATTTTATTAAGTAATAGTTCTGTAGAAAGAGAACAAATTGGAATATTTTGAAATCTATTGAGGAAAGTTAGTTCATGCAACTGTACTAATAGATACATTTACTTGGAATTCCAGGGTCTTCATTATTCAAAAATTACAATATGAATTATGTAACTTACATGACATTGGTTGTTTCCTTTTGAAATAAATGCTGAAACTACATTGTTTCATATTGAACTTCATTGAATAGAAATGTACATTTGAACAAAATAGTTTTATAAAAAAATTTAAAGAAATTTTTTTCATATAAATCCTTGTTAAAACTTCGACTAATCCTAGCAATTCTCTTGTTTGCATATCTGAGTGTTAGGTATCAAGTGATGTTTCTGGGGGTCTGTTTTCATAGCAGTTTTCGGATTTGTATAGTATACAATCAGTTTCCTTGAACACTTCCAATTTTTTCCTTTATTGTACATTTATATATAGATATACATATCATATAACAGCCGAACTAATTTGAGGATGCATTCTTTTGCAAGTATAGAGATTCGACGAGAAAATAAAATAGACTACTGCATACAATTTAAAATTTGTCCTTTAAATTCGACCATAGGTCGCAACGGAAAATAAATTATTTATTATTATTATTATTACCTTAAAATGGTCTCAATAGATCATCACAACATCACCAAGATATCTGACATCATCTGTTTTCCAATCACCATCTCTCTTCATCTGGACTATCCGTGATCTCTGATATAACATCATATTTCCCTATGACTGCAAGAAGCTCATTCATCTTAATAGTAGTGGGATGCATATTGATTGTAGATTAACTGTAGCTGGCAACATGACAATTGGAAATAACCTGAGTACCTCCATAATGGTCTTCCATTGGCCTTACGTTAACAGAAGGTTTTGAGCATCCACTTCATCCACATGGATAACTTTAACATTTGGTAAAATTCTGTCACTGCTGATATAAAATCAGAAGAATTCTGGACAGCCAGATTTGCTCTTACTTTATATTTATTCTCTCCCTCTAGCCTTTGCTGCTTCACGAATTATATCAACAGCATCTTTACCATGATAGGTTGCAAAACACTTTTATTCCAATCAAGTAAGCACATGGTAGTGCTACATTTTCATAAACATCATAAGTTGTCAAAATTACCAAACGTATTCAAGACTTACAACGCCAAATAATACTTTAATAACTCGACAATACAAAATAGAGCTTCTAATATTCCTCCCAATAAATAATCTGATGTTTTCAAAAGAATTTAGTAGCAAAGTCGTGTAAAATATATGTCATTTTTGGTGATGTCACTTACGGACAATTTTAAGTAAAAGACGTGACAGTACAGGCAACTATTTTAAAATACAACAGACAATTTTGACTATAAGACCATAAGAGGTTTATATATTTTTATGGTGATAATTCACTAGATTGCTTAGTTGAATCAAAAACTTTAGATTTAACAAATTTATCCTGTAACTTACATGACATAATTGAGGTTGTCATATTATGATAATGAGTCATAATTTGTTGAATCATTATATATCTTGAAATATGTCTAATATTCAATCATATATGAACATACTTGGATTGTGTGAAAACATTGATTGGCTGCTACTAACAATTTCTCCTTTCTAAGTGTAAGTTATGTGATATGAAATGGTCCTATTATCCATTGCAATTTTACAATTTACTTCATGAATGTGTAAAATTTAATAACAAATTTCTATTTTTAGCAAAAGATATCAAATTTTCTTAATCACACTCTCGGAGTATGATTGAAATATGTTGGAAATCCTCTCAGATTGTTTAATGATTCCATTTCTTATTTGAAACAATTTTGAATGGATATGTGCAAGGTGGAGGAGGGCAAGGCAGGGTAGGGTGAGGATAATAAAACAGGTCTAAACAAAGTTCCACAGGCTTACATTCCACCATATAAGGCGCATTTCATATTTCCTAGCAAACTAATGTTTTTTAAGAACATCAGAATTTTTCTTTGATATAGGAAAAATATACTTTTCATCTTTAGTTACCAACTGCCTAGATTGGGATTCTGTTTCAGCAATCCAAACAATCATTGTGCCAGATTCGGCACTGAAAACTCCACTTTTTGAAAAAATATTTTCTTAAATCCTGATTGTCTTCATTTGATTAATGAATTACTTGTAAAAGATACTCTCCTTTAAAGCAAGAGCCACGAAACTTGTCATCTTAGACCGGTTATGATAATTAAACAGTAAAAATACGCGTGCTATTGCAAATCAGTTTAACATTTTTATATAAAATCATTCCTTGCTTTATGTTAGAATGCATTCATTACATAATTGATTTTACTACAATGGTTTTGAGCGAATGGCGTTGTTCTGGAAGGGAATAAAGCAGTTTGGTTCTTCTAGAGTTAAAGGCCATATTTTACACATTGCTAACTTAATCATTTTTTATTGAAAAAAACCGTCCAAATAGAAACTTTCAAACAAACGCTTTAAAAAACAAATTTTATACTTCTTACCAGTTATAGTGTAGCAGGGATAATAATTGCTATAAAAAATCATCAAAATAGTTATTCAAAAGTTGCTACAAAATAGCAAAATAGTTAGTCAAAAATTGATAAACTCCTTGGAAAAAACAACAAAACAAAATATCAACTGCAAACGTCTACATATTTCTCAACATGTTCGGCAAACTAAATCATTCTCTCGATTTTCACGAACCTGAAACTTTTGCAATTGACATAGGTAAAGTTTTTAGTAGAAAAAACAACAAAACAAAATATCAACTGCAAACGTCTACATATTTCTCAACATGTTCAGCAAACTAAATCATTCTCTCGATTTTCACGAACCTGAAACTTTTGCAATTGACATAGCTAAAGTTTTTAGTAGGTCGGGCTTGGGTCTAAATTCAATAAATATTTGCCTATTTGCTACTATTTTTAGAATATAATTGTCGTTAAGAATATGATTTCATTAATTCTTTTGCCGTTTTTTCTGCAAAACTGAAATGGAAGTCCCCTTGACACACGATCTCTCACTAAATTAGGTAACAAGTTAGCAATGAGAATATTAAATAGTGAGTTTTTAAAAAAATAAAACAATTGAAAGGCTGTTTATAGTTGCTAAAACTATTATCCACTCTTTACTAATTAGAGAACAATTAATTAAAGCCTTAAGATTATTATTATTGAGGGTTTATAAACTCGATACATTTCAAGGATTGATATGAAGTTGTAACCAAGTAGTGGCATAAAAACTAATAATGTCTAGAAATAAAAATTCGTTAACGAAATAAAAAGTAAATTAAAATATTAGTGGCTGTTCGTTAAAAGTGAACAAAAGGAAAAGATTGTTTTCTCGAGCGTGTTGAGTACCTTTCTAGAAACTTCGCAGAAACGTGGTGATTTCTGTTTTACTTGTTTAAACAAAATCATAACATTTCATAAATATGTCATTTAGGAATTGATGTTGATTTTTTTTCATTTGTATTGCAATCATTCTCGTTTGCATGCCAAGCTTACAAGATAATATATTTTAAACTTCTAACGCATCTGATTTTTAACAGTTCGTCAATTTTTGGTGTACGTCATACACCCTTTGTAACATTGAATATGTTATTGTTCAAAGACTATGTTAATGCTAGACCATTTTGTGATTTTTATATTTATGTTATAAGAAGTAACTTAGATAAGTTCTCACTCATCAGTTTGTTTTGCAAAATTATTACACAGCAATTGGAGTTTTTTAGTTATATATATTAATCTTTTATAGATCAGCTTATTAGAATTTGTAAGGCAAAACTCCACATTCATTTACTGTTTTAACATGTCGCAACAAAAAAACTCGTGAAGTTAGATATCAAGAATGTTTGTTACCAAAGCACTGTTAGAAGAAGTTGATGAGAATGATAATATTCACACATTTGAAGACCTAAGTGATTCGAATTTTATAGCCGTTGAAGAGTAATAACATCAATGAAGATGACATTACAATTTTAGATGCAAGCCTGCTAGAAAATGATTACTATGGCGATGAAGCATCAGCTATTGCCAATTGAATTAACTTTGTATGTTTCAAAACAAAGATGCCATTGCGAACTGTCAAATCACAGAAACCCTGAGTCTCGACGAAATATAGATAACTTCATTGCTGGACCAATAATAAGAATATATCCATTGAATGAAAGTGAGGCTTGAATTCTCTTCCTGAAGTGCATCAGCATAGTAATGCTTATGGAGAATAGTTATCGTACAGAATAGAGAAGATCTTAGCAAAAACGAAGAATTGGTAATCAATTACATAATCTGAACAGGAAGTTTTCATAAAAATTTTGCTCTTACTTGGTGCATTTCGCTCTTTCCTAGAAATATTGATGTATTGGGATCATTAACATATGACTTTGGTGTTGCCAAAGTAATTTTACATTGCATTGTTTCTTACAATTTTGAAGATGAAATCCTTGAAATCCTACCACAACTACATGTAACGAAATAATTTCTTCGTGTCAGACCAACAGTTAAGTTGTTTGCCATCAGTCTGTTCAATTTTTCCCATTGTTTAATAGCAAATTCTATTAGTAAATTTCGAGACAACATAGGTTGTCACAAACTTGTACAATACTGTTTTTATACAATTAAATATGTTCACCACTAGCTTCTTTCGGAAGACCGCTTTGATAGGAACCCCAAGAAAGTTTTGAGTTCCACCCCGTTCAAGTCGGTGTAATACCGGAGACATTTCCAGTATGTAAAAGATCATTTGATCAAACAAGTTGAGTTCCACTGAATATGGGGATTGGCGTAGCAAATGAACATTTCTCCCTTCCAAGAAGGAAATCGTGCGTTGGGAAACATGTGGTCTAGCCTTATCCTTCATTAAAGTCATGTTTCTCTCCACAACGGCTCACTAAGTTTGATATGAAGGGCTATTGGAAATGTTATGGCTATGTAGTATTTAAAAAACGAATTTTTGTGATGACTCAATATATTTAGAGACAATTACCAAATCAAAAAAATTTCTGTAATTTAAAGAATATATTTCAGGCTATTCCAGCAAGAGAAGAAATCTTGTCAATACTGTACACTTTGAAATTGAGTCGCAGTCTCTATATCATCCTTGTTCTACTTAAAAGTGCTCCCGAAAACTATGCCCTAACTTGTATACTGTAGCCTGCTTATTTAATATAGTTTATCAACATATGTTCTTATTTTCATTTACTATACTGAAGTTGTAAAGAAGCTCGAGTCAGCTTTTGATAACACTTAATATAGTTCATACGATTTTGAAGTTCAAATATGGGAAGTAACTACTTTGCCAACTTTCTCAAGTTCAACCACAAAATCATTTTCTTGCCTCCGTTATTTGACTCATTCAGAGACTGCTGACTTAAATTTGATTTTTTATCAAATTGATGTTCATATGAATCCAGGTTTTTTTTCATTCGGTACAACATGGACTCAAAAATAAACACAAAAAGTTAGTTTCACGAATAGAAATATATATTCTCTGCATAAAAATAGCATGTTATTAATCCATATGGCAAGCAGAGTAACAAAGAAAATTTTTATTTTCTTATGTCGTAATTTAGATATACAAAAATGAATCCAAATGTCCGCAGAATCGTCTAATACACGCAATATTATAAAATTTGAAGAATTGAAAACCTGTTCAAATATCTCATTGAGTATTGCTCAGACCTTTTTGAAGAGGAGCTACTTCTCCATGAATGGCAAACACAGCTTGAGATTGTTTAACATCCTATTTTTGTCAAAAAAAATGCTATGGTAAGGAGAGCATATCATTGAGGATTTGGAAATTTGGTGATTCAACAATTGCAGTACTCTACACGTGGATTCAGCGATTCAAGGAAGAGCCGACTTTGAAGCAGCCCCAAGCTCTGGAAGACTAGACACCTAAAAAATGATGAAAACAAAGCTGCTCAAAATATATTTGAGGAAGATCGTCGGATAACAGCTGTCGCAAACAGCTTTAGCACAAAACAAATTTCCTATGGGTCGGAAAATTCACGAAAACTTGAGACTGAATAAGCATCCCGCACGATGCGTCCCAAAAGCATTGCAGCCTGATCTCAAAAATCTTCGAATTGTTTTTTTGAACGAAATAAAAATGAAAAACAATTTCTTGCAAAAAATTTAAAGTGAAATTTGGATTTACCAGTATAATCCTTTAGCCAAAACAGTCCAGCAATGGCTCCTTTGAACTTCAGGCCCCATCAAATGCAATCTCAAGAGTGTGGACAAAAAGTGACTGCCATGGTTTTTTGAGATTTAGCAAATGAGATCCCGATAGATTATCGTGTAATTCAAAGACTAGTAACAGGATTTTGCTATGCTGATTTGGCTACATCAAGCCTTTCCTTTCCTAAAACTTAAAAATCCTAAAATGTACCAATTTTAATGAATTAGAATAAGCATCTACTAATACTTGCCTTCAAAAAGTTCTCCAGAATTTTTGTGATGGTCTTTGAACCTGAGCCCATCTATTTTCGAAGTATATTAATCTGATGTGGAAAACCATACTTAAATTTATATATTGTACGTAAATTCGTGAACTATGCGATTCAACCTCGTACGTGACAAAATGCGTAAGAATGCAATTTTCCCACAGTTAATTTTCAACTAAACGTGAACGTTCAGCCAAGTGGGATCCCCGTCCACTCCTCTAATTCTATTTTAATCGATTTTTATATATTTTTGAGATCTGTAAAAACTCCTATATAACAACTAAGTTCAATATAATATATTGTCATGTAAATTTCAAATGAAATCATCCAATTGCTAACACTTAATATGAAATTAAAATGATCCAAAAAAAGACAAATTAGGCATTGCAAGATCAGGTAGCAAAATTTTTTCATATCCTATCCTATTAATGTTTAGCCAGTGGACTTATTCGTGCTTGCAAGCATATAGATCTTGAAGAACTCTATCTCGGTAATTTACTCTGGTCTGAATGTTATCTAAATCACTGAAAGCCGGTTTTAGCTACAAGTAATCCAATTGGCAACAACTTAAAATTTTACAGTAATTAAAAATATATGAAAAATCTGCGGAGCAAAACTGCATAATAATTTCAAAATTATTATGGCACAATTATGCCTAAGGTAATGTCACAATCTATAATCTTTTCCCATTTATTGATACTTTATCCCTCTACTGCCCGTCGTTGAAAATTTGCAAATTTCACTGAAATGCATGTGTAATTTCTATATTGTACTTTTTCTGAGCAAAAACTTGATGCTTTATTTACTCCTTGGGCATACTAAAAACATCAATTTTGATATAATGAAATTTTGACTTTGAAATATGATTTATATAAATAGACACACTTCGTTTTTCTAAAAATACAAAAATCGAAAACTTTGGAAATAGTTTCCGTTGCTTCATGTTGCATGATATAATTCTTTTGCTAGCTGTTAAATATATTCAATACTGCAAAGTTGCAATTCTGGCAGCGAGAGGATCATAAAATAAATCTATTTTATATAGAATCAATTTTCATTGTTTACGATTTCGTAATGGATTATGTTAGACAGAGGCGCACCCAGAGGGGGGGAACTGGGGGAACGTTCCCCCCCTCAACAGAGCAGAGATGCTTCCATTCCTCATGAAATGTTTGCCTATAACCAGTGACATACGCAAACTGTGGAATGTCCTTCAGTGAGTTTTTCAAAATTGCCTTTGACTGGTTAAACATAAAAATTTTCGTTAAAAAATATTAAGAAAGTCCAAATTTAGGTGGTGAAATGCATTTCTTAGTGTCGAATTCATCAATATTTCCAAAGAATTTTAGGGGCTTGCCGCGCTTTTTGTTACTTAAGGCCGTAAGTTACGGAGGAGATATTTCACCATTGGAAAACCCTGCGTACGCCCCTACCTATAACAATTGTACAACATAATATGTAACTAACTATTGGTTCTACTCTATGTCTGCAAGGGTAGACAATATTAAATTGATATTGCAATTATTGCAAAAATTGCAAATTAACTAACCTATTGAATATTTTAAAAAATCAATTGCCAAATATTTAAGATTCACTTAAATCTTGCTGAAATATATAATCAATTCCCGATTCCAGAAGCATTATCATCCTCTCTAGTAAATTTATATAGCATTGGCTGTGGAATGTACAGGATAATTTGATGACCCAAAAATATTTAATGCTTACACAACCCAAATCACCATTTTATGCATATTGAAGGCTTAACATTAACCTTATTTCGCACCATTGTGATATTCTGTCGGACACCTCACCTTATCATGCCAAACCTAAAGAAATTAAACTATGTATGTCAAAAACAAATTTGCCATTAGCAATTATGATTAGTGGCAATATTTAACTTTTGATTTTGTAGAACAATTTCTTCTTAGTGCTAACAGATGTATGAACCACAAGTAACCCTTTTTGTTATCTCACAATTATGATTTTTCTTTGAAAAATTTTTTATGTGTTATATATTGTTTTTTATTAATACCAAACTAGTTAACTTACTATGATTTTTGATATAATATTTTTATTCTAATTATTGCCAAAAGTTGGCAATAATCTATTGTTTGAAACGCAAAAATTGATTAATTTACTAAACAAGAAACATCTATTTGTAGGGTTCCAATTAAAAATTGTCTACTCCTGCGTTTCTGTAATTTATGGCGAGGGGCAATTTAATGCGCTACTTAAGTGAAACTAAGAATGAGAAATATAGCCATTTTGAATGAAATGTTTATGAAGTTATAGCTTACTGGGGTGAAAATGATTTGAACACGCTTTCTGTATACATTAACTTTTAGTGAAATATTGTGAATTATATAGCAATGCTAATAATAATTCAAATTATGGCAAGTTGCAAAACGTAACTAATGGTTTTTTTCTGTCAGCTTAATTCGAAATGATCCCCAATCCTGTGCATTTTTCTGTTATCAGGAGTTGAAGTCAGAGATAAACCTGCGCTGGTCACTACAGTTGTAGTGAATGCTATATAATTTTTTAACGTTTTGAAATTGTATATTAGTATCATATACTCTTGAAGAACTGAATTTAGAATTTCCAATTCAATGCCCAGATTTTATTGATGGTTTCTATTCTAAAATACCTTACTTTGATATAGCAAGCCGCAAAATTGTAGAAAACTTCTTAAAAAATCTCATGAAAATATGCCGAATCGGAATTAAGTGGGTTGGAGCGGATTCAGGCTGAGCAGGGATTGGCCTAAATTTTCTGATAAGATTTATTAAAGTCTAAGAAGTAAAACATTTCTAGAAATCACTCTACTACAAAATTAAAGAAGTGTTTCCTATTCAAATTGGAACAGTTAACAGTGCATCAGCCTGTATTCAAAACCCGCTTCACCCACTGATCTACGGTGCAATAAGTGTGTTAGCCATCCTAATAAAGGTTGTATTAGTGAGGTGTAGGGAGAAATAATTCATTATTAGTAATTGATAACATAAAAATTTATAATGCGTGTTCAGTTTGTTAGGCTAAGATGAAATATATACAATATATATATATATATATATAATAGTTCCCCTCCTCATAGAAAAAGCTGGGTGTGCCCCTGCTTGTATGTAATATATGACGGGGGGAATTTTAAAAAATTTCAGCGAAACTACCTAAGAAGAAATATAGCAAATTCAAATGAAATTACATTCTGCTAAAGTGAAAAAAATTTGAACACGTTTTCTATATTCTTTACTTACAGTGAAATATGATGAATTATATAGCAATGCTAATAAAAAAAATAGAGAAACTAGAAAAGCACTCGGAGAGCGCAGACCTCCGCCAGGAAGCTTTTGTCCCCCAGATCAGCATCAAAATTTAATGGATTCTTCCTGATGAAAATTTGAGGACAATCCATCTATTACTTTTCCGTAAAATTGTTAACAGACAAACAGACAAACAAAGAAACCAACGCTACCAAAAACAACTTCCCGTTGACGGAGGTAATAACTTAGAATATTCAAATTATGTCAAGTTACAAAATGGTAATAAAGGTATATTCGTGGCAGCACAGCCTTAATACAGAATGATCCTCAGTCCTGTTCTTTCTTTTTTTAACAGGACCTGCTCTGGACTGGGGTTGGACTATGCTACTGGAAAATATAAGCAACAATTGAAAAGTAGACTATTACGCAGCAGTTGTAGTGAATGCTATTTAATTGCACACTAGCATCATATACTCTTGAAAAGCTAATTCTAAAATTTACAATTTTAATGTTAAGATTTTATTAGAAGTGTCTAACATGCCCAATTTGGTCTAGCAAGCCGCAAAAA
Organism: Hofstenia miamia; assembly: GCA_900660155.1. NCBI lineage: Eukaryota > Metazoa > Xenacoelomorpha > Acoela > Hofsteniidae > Hofstenia > Hofstenia miamia. The sequence continues at coordinate 90,473 of CABFPE010000088.1, forward strand.
TGTAAAGAATTTCTTAACAAGTACCATAAAATGTTCTGAGTTGAAATAAAGTGGATTGTTTAAATTTGAAAAACCATATAAAAATAAACTGTATTCGAGTAGCTATAAAATGCTCATTTCTTGTTTTAACCAAATGTTGACTAATCACAGCTTTGTGGCGTTCCCAAACCATATTACTGAATGGAGAATATGCTGCTGTTGTACATATTCAAATATTAAAGTTTACTCCTAGAGATTTTATTTCCTGATTTTCAAGCTCCCTACCATTATATGAGTGAGTATTGACTTATGCGATGTACCAAAAATAGCTACTCAGTGCTTTAAAAATTTGTGCGCTATTGCTCTAGGTGACTTGTTTGTAATACTCACTGCAACGGGAAAACAAACATATCATGTGTAAGTAATGCAACCACCTCATTAAAATCAAATGCTAATTGATAGCTTACAACAAAAGACAATAAAGGCTTTGAATGTTTTTCACAAATTTTAATCGTTTTTGCAACTGTTCTACTAAGACCATTTATTTTGGCGCCATTTAATAATTTCATTAAATTAAGTTCACTAAATTCGCAAACTGACAATGCAGTTTGTAAAACATTTTATGCGTTCCTTTTCATCAACTAGCAGTGAATAACAAAACAATATTATCTGACGTAGTAGTTATCGACAATCGGTTGCATCAATGAGATCTATCATGTAATGACCAGATCTTGTAGTTTCCAATTTCACATTTCGACCAAACACATTAACAGAATCGGAGGCAGCATCAATTTTTATTAATGCGCGTTTCATTGATGGTTTACTTATAAGTAGTGGTAAATCACAATCAATAACAATTGTTGTAATAGTTCCAAGACCGTCTTAAACTACAGGCCATGACACGGAATTCTGAGTTGGCCAAAGTGAGGGTTATTTTAATTTAATTTAATTTAAATTTAATTAATTGTAGTAACACTTTGAAATAAAAACATATATTGTACATTACAAAATTGAAGTAATAATAATAATGAGGCAAATTTTGATAACTTTTTCAACTTGGTTTGTCTATTATTTCCAAGAGTGTCTTTCACTACCTTTGAAAAATCATTTAAAAATATGTTAGCAAGAGTCCCAAATGTAGTTTGTAGGCACTTATTGCAAACATTCAAAATCGAAGGATAACATTCATTGAACAGACAACATAAAAGATTTCTGTGCCCGTTATTCCCATAAGTCAGTGCATCTATATTAACGAGTTCTTTAAACACTGAAAAGCACCAAGTACTAATTTCCAGAATTTCCTGGAATGGCATCTGCAAACCACCACGATTCAATGCATCTTGAAAACAAGAATCCTCATCATCATCAACATAAGAGAATGAGCATTCATTACATCTTCTCAGAATTTTCATAGTTATATATCCAGAAATATAAAACAGAATATTCTTCTCAACGTCATTAAGTTCAATTAGTTCATCGGTGACATCAGAGGTGGCTTTAAAATGAATGGGTAACAATTCAATTGTAGAATTATTGCTTGCTCCACTCAGAAAAGTATCTAGTTCGTTAGATAAAAGAAGATGTTGTACACGAACTTTATTTTCTGCATCCAAAATATCTGCCACTGTTAAGTTATATTTACAGGTGATTTGTCTATACACACCAAATCTCGATTGGATAACATCGCTTTGTATTTTACCTAAAAGAATGCATTCATAGCCATCTGTAGTTAATACACTATGAATGACATGTAAAAATGAGTCAACTGTTAATAAGAGCGTTCATTGTTTGCTGTGACAGTTTTTGATTAGAATTAATATTAAAACATTTCCAATGAGACAACTATCTCTTAAAATGCTTTAGAAAATCGACTTGATGAGATTCAATTCTGGAAATAGGTTCTTTCCATTTATCTCGTTTGAGTTTTCCAAGCAAAGGATTTTTAACATTCACTATTTTCCAAAACTTAGATATTTGACAAACAAAGGTATGAAGTCCTCCTTCAGTGCAATTTTCAATGCGATAATGAACAATTGCTTGCAATACTTCGTCTGAAAAAATGGCCACTACAGGTTTAACTTGCTGCATTTCAATTGAAGAGGGATAAACACTTTTCCTAACGAGACCTTTCGCCAATTTCAGCAAATTGAATTTTTCTAAACAATATAATCTTTGAATATCTTCAAATTTAGCTGACAAGGTTTCACTAAAATTATTTGGATCAGGAAAAGAGAATGAATTTGATTTCAACCAATTTGAACGAATGCATTTTAACATATGAACAGGATCAATTGCTAAGTAAAATTCTGACCATTTTCCAGTTTTGCTAACAAAGTTTACTTTACAATTATTATCCGAAATTTCAGATTTTTGTAAAAATTTTTTGAACATTGCCTGATTAATAGCATGATTATCAGTCATTATCACGATAATATCTATGTTTAGACTAAGAAGTCTATCCAGAACATCACTGAGCAACTCAAACAACTGTTGTCCATTAAGTTTGCAACAGGGTATAAGACGTACAACTTCACACTGTTTATGTCTTAGATTAGAAATCATCACAGCAAGAACACTATTTGACAAAACCATGTCATTATGAGAGGTTGTATTGGAATTCTCAGCCACTCCTATGATCTTGCCATGTCTGTAATCAAGAGATTCTGCTACGTGGATTTCATCTACAATTAATACATTTTCCTTTCCTGAATACAACTTTGGAAGAATAATCCTAAAATAATCAGTATTTTCAAAGTCAGCAGCATTCAATACTCTGACATTGCAAACCAATCTTTGTAAATGACGTAAGCTTGGTAAAATAACAGTTTTGGCTTTCACAATCCTTGTATACAGCGATTGACTATGCGCATAAATTTGATATGCAAACATCAGCACATTTAGGTTGTATTTGCGTTGAAACTTATTTAGAGAGACCAATTGAAGTTGATCACGGATAAAACGAATGACATCAAGGTTTACTTCAGAATCTACAACACACTCTTCAGCGTCATGCAACAAGTGTGAAAGGATATTTATAGAATCATTGATAAAGTGAGTTTGACAATTATTTACAAAAACAAAAAGATTCTGCAGTTGAGATTTTCTATCAACATATGAACAACTGAGTAAATGGCTATGACGGACTTGAGCAATTTCTATTGTTCCAATAAATGCAGACACAGAAATTTTACCTTGAAATTTAGTAAAAGACAAAGATCTTTCCACTACTATTGATCAATTAAATAACTTCAAAATTTCACAAAACTTATACATTCCAAGTCAATAGTGTAAATTTTATAATATGACGGTTCACAATGCAAAGCAATATCCGAGAAATCTAAACTATCATATATATTAAAAGAGTTCAGAGTTTCTTCACTTAATTTAGAACGTTTTCTTTGAGGCGACATCCCACGTATCCAAATACTGGTGGACCACCAGTGGCAGATACGGTGGCCCACCAGGTGGGTTTTGGCCACCCGTGCACCAGTGGTCCACCAGTGGCTAGCTGGTGNGATCCACTGTTGGCTAATTGGTGGCAAAAATATGATTTAGGCATTAGAGCAATTTCTCAAATGTAGCAACAGCAAACTTTTATATTAATATAGTTTAATCATTGCAGTTTAACTAACACAAACCCAACAAAGGGTTAAAGGAAATGCTAGCAAGCTCACAATTTACATTGAATTAAGATTGACAATGGAAAGTATAA
>CABFPE010000088.1:96969-114797 GCA_900660155.1 Hofstenia miamia
TATATATATATACATACATACATATATATATATATATACATATATATATATATATATATATATATATATACACATAATAGTTCCCCTCCTCATAGAAAAAGCTGGGTGCGCCCCTGATGTTAGATTTAGCTTGTAGATGCGAAAATGTTCCCAACAAATGTAGGGAGTATACAATTATCTCCCATGTAAGATAATATATTATCCACATGAGAGCTAATTGTATGTTCCCTACATTTGATTCATATATGAATAAATCATAGTGTATACTTAAAAATGCTTCTTATCCATTGAAATTGAATGAAGATGTTCAAGAGCTCATTCACTCGTTTTAGTATTTTAAAACGATTTTATGAACCATCAATTTGCAACTTTTGATACCTCTTTTGTTGTTGCGGATATGCAACCAAACAAGAAAAACTAGTGACATATTTACATGCTCAATTCAATGATGGAATATCATTTCTATGGTTGCTTGACGTACGAAAACAAAAAATAACTTTTTTGAATATTGTTTCTGTGGTTGGCCACTACAGGTTCAATGAAATACAAAAAATTTAATCATTTTAAAACTTAATTTAATGTAAGATAATAACCAAATTATTTGGCTTTATGCAAAAGGGATTTGTGTATGTGAGGAATTACACCTCCTCCAGCGATAGTTGCTCTGATCAATCCATCAAGTTCTTCATCACCTCTGATGGCTAGCTGTAAATGACGTGGAGTAATTCGTTTGACCTAAATATACATCATCTGACACTAGAAATTCTATTTAACTTTATTTAATATTCTTTTTGATGTGAATCTGATATAAGTCAAACATTCGATACAGATAGTGTTAGAAAATATATTATCATGCGCTACGTGTTCGAGATGCAAAATAATCAATTAGACTGTGGCTTTTGAATGAAACCTCGATGAATAAAATCCTTCGTAGTGTAGCGCTACGATGTTGTGTGTATCAATGGATAAAGTTCTCCATATTTTCAAATAATTTTCTCCACACCTACTAACAAATTCGAAATTCTTCAGATAATTGTCATCAATTTCAGCATCCGCAACCACGTAATTGAAGATTGGTACATATGTGTTGCTTTGCCCAAAGGATTTGAACTTAGACTTTTTCAAAACAATTATTCAAATATTAAAAGACTTTTGAGTTCTCTCCATGGAAATGATGCAGTTAATCAGACAATTCTAAGGTCGGTGGAGCTGTAATTTACCGCACCAGTTTCGTTTATGTGGAAGTAGCATTGATGCTCCGTTCATCCTCGTCGTTTGAATTTGGAAGTCGTAATGTAATTACAGGAGCGATGTTAGTGTGTATGTTTTAAATTTAAATGGAGGACTTCACTATTCCTCAATGGCTTGGAACTTCGGATACATGCATTTATTTGCTTGCGAGTTATGCCCGCGGAAGAATGTTGAAAAGCTCATTACACGTTTTTCTTGCATTCTTGGTAGTTATAGGATAAAAAAATTTTCAGTGTTTATTATATGGTATTTCAGGCTTGTCAATAACGTCAGGTAAAGCGTCTTAACTGGTGGTCGCCTGAATTTCGACAATCCCTTCAGCAATCGCTATCAGTGGCGGACGCAGGGGGGAATGGTGGAATGTCCCCACCAACAGGATTGATTTCTGATTTGACATACTTTGAACCATGAGCTCTAAGACAGATTGCATATAAACAACAAAAATGATAGTTCAATATCTAAAATAGAATTCAATTGCTATCTTTCTATTGTTTATGTAATTCAGTTATAAATTTATATTATAAACTTTATTGGAACAATTTTTATATCGGTATATGGATTGTTTCAAAACATTTTTTCTGTCTTTGTGCTCTAAATGTATATTATGGCATTACTTAAACAATATTTTACTCAACATTAGGAAATTTAGAGAATTTTTGAAAATGTAAAAGCATAACAAACATTAAGAGTTTTAGAGGTCTATATATTATAATACTTTCTTTTGATATATACTACATTGAATTTTATTTTGCATGCATCACGCATGTATTAAAAAACCCGTGATATTTTATTTGTTGAACATAATCGTTGTGAAGAAGTCTCGTTACATATATTTAGAAAGTATGAATCAATGACCAACAAACTAAAGTCGAATAATGCCCGGAACGCGGGCCACCTGCAGCACTTTCGCCTCAAATAGAAAGTCAGCAATTGTCCCGAAAAGGAGACTGATCTTATAAAGCAACGGGCAAAATTTATGAAACATTTCCAGCGAAAACAATTCAATGCGGAACACTATACAAAACCGCTTGACAAACACTCAAAGTGCCATTAGATCGCTTTTTACAAAGAATAGTGCTATAAACTCGTGTAATTATATAACTCACGTTTTGTAATTGTTCAGTAATCTTGATTCTAGTATTGAATTTTAAATTACTTAGAGCACCTCAATTATAAGTTTTGTAAATTGTGCTATTAGTTTGTGTCTCAAGTTCAGGAACCAATTATTTCCCTTTATTGTAAATACTTCAATTTGTTGTTAAAAAATTATATGTTCAAAAAAATTCAATAAACAAAAAAACGTGTGCAGCGTGAGGTTTGCCTAAAAGCAAAAAATCGAAAAAACCTTTTGTCCACTATTAGCGGTAGTTACTACATTTCTAAACGATATGTACTAAGGGATCTATGGTATCACTGGTATAAATGAATTTTCACTATGTTGTGTTATTTATCGCATCTTTAAATGATATGAAAAAATTCTAAAGAATTAACCTTGAAATTGTACACTAAATTTTTGCAAGAAGCTTTCGCTAATATCTGTGTTATCTTAGCATACATTTTTTGCCCGTTTCAAGTTGAATACCAGCAAATTTATATTTTTGATTTTTCATTAGAGAAGAAATGGTTGGGCTTCCAATTTGGAAACAAAAATTCACAGTATTGGGCCTTTCTCTCAATAAGCCATGAGGGGCATTACAACATTTAAAGGTGCTGATTTCATAAATATGCTTCTCAATAACGCTGCATTTAATTCCATAATAATCTGTTTGCTTAGGTATTAATGGACAATATTGAAAGTCGATTTAATGACCAAAAGAGAAAAAATAGCCCGAGCGATTTTGATTGTTTATTTCAGCACGCCACAGTGAAAATGATTTGCAGTTATTGGGTATATCAATTGATTTGCTTTTAAAACAGATGTCTTAGCAAAGGGAATGTCAATCATCTTGGAACTAGTCAATATTACATCCATAAGTTCAGCAGAAGCAGATCGTCTTCTCCCAGATGAAATTGATTTGCACGCATAAAAGAAGTCTTTTCATAGTCAGAATATATCAGTACCTACGTTTATTTGTATAAACGGTCCAACTCCCAATTTGTTTCAAGCAGAGGAGCAGTTAGAATTTAATTTTCATATCATCGTTCAGCATGCAGAAGAACAAAAAAAAAATCTATACAACTACGCAACTACATGTTTTTAGCCCTAAACAAAATTCTTTTGTATAAATATTGCATATAATTGTTTGGTTCTTATTCATTTCATGCAGCAGTTATTGTGTGGTTTTAAGATTTTATATTTACAAAAGCAATGCAAAATGACTTAAAATTTATAACCAAAGAAATATTTTTCTCTCAAATTTTTCAGGGTTCCTTGTTCCATTGGTGTCGGTATCAGAAAGAGGGGTAGTTGCACCCCTTAAAAGCAATTTTTAGAAAAAACTAAATTTTATAATTTCAACTATAAAAGTGCTTATAGTTTATTATGCTGGATACTAACTAACTTCTCCCTACCAAAATTTCGTTCCGCCACAACTGCTTGTTAAAATAGACCTTTTATTAATGTTGCTAATAAAGCATAAATGCTTAGAATTGACATAAAAATCTTGTTATCTACTGTCAATTATATAGCAGACCAGGTACTTTAAGTTTTTGAACGTCATGAAATATCGTCAAAATGTAGTAGGCACCTTTGTGACAATGCCAATTAAGGATGAAAATGAAAGAGATAGTTCGCTTTGGATTTTTTACATTATAATGTGAAATGAACCAGGCCAAAAGGAAAGCAAAGTATCCGAGATATAATTACAAAAACAAACAACGGAACATCTAAAGAAATACAATCTCTTGTTAAATACTCAATTTGGATTTCGAAAAATTTTTTCAACTTCGGATGCACTTTTAAAAGCTGCAGAGAATTGGAGATCTTCACTTGCCGCAAATAAATTCGTAGCTATTGCTTGCTTAGATCTTTCTAAAGCTTTTGATTCTATTGATCATAGCATACTAATAAAAAATTATCATGAATGGGATTTTCTTATAATAGCAGAGTAAAGATAAACAATGATTTTTCAGATTGGCTACCTGTTAATGACGGTGTTTTTCAAAGAACAATTCTTGTTCCCCTTCTTTTCAGTATATATGTAAACGACAGGCACATGACAACTGATTATAATTTAATTCAATACGCCGATGATACATGCATATTCAGCGATAAGAAATCCATTCATATGGCAATTGAATCGTAGCATTAACCCTTTTCTGGCCAAAATTGTATGTTAATAGAATTTTTAAAATTACTATTTTTCTAGATGACTATACGTTAAAAAGCATTTTGATAATTGAAAAAATATATATAAATTTATTTTAGTGAGAAAATCGCTATGTTCATTGTGATTAACCCTGGCCCTCCTCTCATTTTTATGAATGTTTATGTTCACTGGAATGATCAAATCCCATAGATTTTTTAATATTATAATGTATATTAAGGCATACATAATGCTAATGTAAATATTTGTGAAGAAATACAGCATTTCTAAAAAAATAATTTTGAAATTGAAACTTTTCAGCTTAGGCTGAATAAAAATCAATTGTTTAACAACATATAAACGCAACAACAAACTGTATGAGAAACTATTTCATTTTTGCCATAGACGCAACAACATAAACCACTAAAACAGATTTTCCCTAAAATTTGACTTAGCTTTTTCAGGATGTCTTGTTCATTGTAATGAACAGTGGTCAGAAAAGGGTTAAACTATGTATTTGAAGATTCACAAGTTGCTTATAAATGAAGATAAAACTAAAAATAATTACAATGTTTCAGTCTTAATCTCAATGGCATTCCGACTGTAGATAGTTTCAAGCACTTAAAAGTAATTTTTATTCTATGGTAAATTTTGAATCCCACATTAACCCAAAAGTTAGAAAATTAGCCCTCAGTATGAGAAACATGTCAGTTAGTAATGCAACTACCACCTTATCCAATAATTCAATTTTTATCATGCATTTAGAGTCATCTAAATTATGCAATTATATTATGTATTGACACAAAAGAGTCTTTAGAAACTTGATGTGAAATTAGAATGGGCACTTAATGTTTCAAAGACAAATTCCGCCAGAACTAAGGACTACATTTCTAAATCAATCACTTTTCCAAGACAGCTTGTCATTTTGAATACTATGTTGACATTTGTTAATAATATGATTCTAAAGCGAGAACATGAGGCCCCTTTGCTACGCTTGATGTCATTTGAGTTGAAGTAATGAATGATGTCAATTGTTGAGTCTCATCAATTCAATTTGGGATCGAGTTGAAGCAGTACTGGATGCTTAACGTGGTTTTGCAAGATAGACAATTTTCAATGTGCATGTGTTTTGTGATCGACTCGAAAGCGTAACTAGTGTATATTATCCTGTTCCCGAAATAATGAAATATCTAACCGGATATACTATATTTTTTCTTTGACTATTTGCAGAAACGTCAACTTAAAACGTTTGTCACGTACAAAAGCAACAGATGTAATAATTTCGCCTTACTGGTGGTGAAAAATTGAATTTACTACTAATATCATCCTGCTCATTGCTACTAATCTTTTGTTTGAAAATTTGTGAAATACGTTCAATTGCCCATTATTTCTCTACATAATTATTAAGCCGAGGCCAAAGCACACTTCAATGCTAAGCGGAATAGTGCAAATGAATATACTCCAACAGACAGATACATTATTTGATGGTAATAACTCCACTAATCACACGAACAACGATGACAATGAAATATATTGGGCAGATAGCAAATATTGGAAGTACCAGGCACTAACATTGGTGAGAAGTAAAAGTATTACATTAACAAAGGTGATCAAACCGATCTGGACGAATTTATCTTGCCTAATACACCCCGCGTCACATTTTTTCGTATTATCTTAATACATATAAATCTGTTTCGCATTAAAAATGGGTGACAAATTTTTACGTACGGCTCAAAATTCTTGGCTTTTATGTTTCAATGGCAAAAGCGTCAATTAAGCTGTAANACACCAAGTTATTGATAAACAAGTCACTTTTCGTAAAACATGCAGTCACAACAGATTGTACAACTTGCAAAGCAAAAACATTCAAATGGCCTATCTTACGTAAAATTGCCCTGGAATTAAATTTATCAAAATCAACAGTTCAGTACATGATCACAAACGATTACGTAACACCTAAAAAAGCGAAGTCCCAAGGAAAAGATAACCGGATTCAAGAAAATGCCGTTACCAAAAGCAATTGGTTCGATAAAAAGCAAGCATTTTCAAATAACGGCATCAAAATTACTCAAGGAAGCCCGTCTCCAGGTTGCAAAGCGAACGGTTCAAAGGAAGTTAGTCAAAATGCGTTTTCAATACAAAACTGGGAAGTCTACAATTTTAACAAAACGTCACAAGATTGAACGGGTACGTCTTTCCACTCTGTGGCTGACCCACCGAATGGACTGGAAAAAAGTCGTTTTTACGGACGAGAAGTGTACGCTTGATGGACCTGACCACTGGTGTTCTTGGGTGCAGGAGAGAACCAAGCTGCTCATAAATAAACGACAATGTGGAGGTGGGTCAATTATGGTGTGGGGTATGCTTTTTTATCTGGGCGCATAAATTCCGATATGTATATTCGATTAATGGAATATTACGCCATCCCTTTGGTGGACAGCATTCTTCCTGATGGCTTTGTTTTACAACAAGATAATTGCAGCATTCATGTCTCAAGTAAGACCCTTGATTTTTTTGAAAGAGGGGGCATAGAAGTTCTTCCATGGCCCAGCCGTAGCCCAGATCTGAACTTGATGGAAAATGTGTGGAGCTTACTTTCATCAAGAGTTTATGACGGCCCACAGCCAAAAAATTTGAACGAATTAGAAGGAAGAATAAAAAAAGCCGTTGATCACTACAATATGAACTTTAGCGATGTTCTTCAAAGCCTTTTTACTTCTCTACATACTAGGTTTTTGTCATGTGTTGTCAATAAGGCAAAAAGTTTCTTATTAGCATCATTATACAAAAGGTAACCGTATGAAAAAATTTGGCACAAAATTCGATTACTCTATTTGCATGTTTAAGAATGGTAAGAAAAAATTTGACGCGGAGCGAATGAGCCTATTGAAAACTGAAGTTAATGTGACTTAAATGTTGACGAGAAACGTGACATGAAATACACAAAAGATAACAATCGCCTGAAGTGAATCCGTTCGTGGATTAAGTAGTCTTGCGTACATTACAGCGATATAGATAAACAAACGCATGCAAGCTATGTGTACCCGCCTATTAAGCTTTGAGGAGTACAAGTCTTGCATTTGTTGTGCATGTATAATTCAAGGGACACTCTTTTGCAAATAGAACCCCAAATTTTTCAACTCTTGTGCAATATCAAGAAATTATCAAATAGTTTCTATAACATTACTTCTTATAATAATGTTACACGCCACCAACGCCAACAATGTGATAACTCGGCGGCAGTCAGGGAAATATGGCCGATTTTTTTAGCAGAATTTGCTATCTAGGATATGTCCCTGGAAAATCATGTATGGATCAAAACTCTTATGGCTTTGTGACAAATAGTTTTGCTTTGAAAACGATTTAAAGAGACAGAAAACACTTTATCAAAGAAATCGAAGATCAACTTTCCGATGAAAATATTGACTCACCACAAAATCAACTCTGGTTATATCCTTTGGGTAAAATGGCATCTGCTTCATCCGTTACAATAAAATGCGTTTTATTCGCGTTGAGATCAATAAAATGTATTGGTGAATATAACGTAAACTACCTCAAAATCTATCAAATATTGCCATTGAAGAAAAGCACTACTACAATGCGCATTGCTCACTGTTTTGCTATACGGGACAAATTTTTTTTTGACGGAAATATTTCGTGTAATGATGTATACTATTAAAGTTGTAAATTTAACCCGATATCCGACTGCTATTTCAAACTCTGAATGTTCAAAGCGTAACAAAACATTGTATTTAACATTCAATATACAAGTGATCCAATTATATTCAATGCTTTGCAAAACAAAATGCTGTAAATATATAATGGTTTGAACTGATTGCTATAGTAAAAATACACGATACATCTTGTGAACACAAAAATCAAACTTTATATGGTCATTGACAGACAGTTTACAGTTTAGTGAGGTACTTAGATCTGTACAGGGGCGTACCCAGGATTTTCTGACGGGGGGACTTCATTGTTATTCCCTAATTTTTGAAAATAGAGAAATTGGACCCTAAAAATGCATTTCGCGATCCTAGATTTTAAATTTTTCAGGTTTTTACGAAAAAATTTTTGATTTATCCAGTCAAAATAAAATTTGGAAACCTGACGGGGGGACATTCCACCATGTCCCCCCTGGGTACGCCACTGGATATGTACTTTAACGACAGTTACAATTAATTGACATAGACGAAGCAAGCTGTTTATAGTGCTTCAAGTGTCGTTAAATGAAAGTAATATTTAGCAAAATAAGAGATAAAATACAAGTGTTACCTTGAGATCTTTGCATGCATTTCCAGCAAGTTCAAGAATTTCTGCAGTTACGTATTCCATCACAGCTGCAGTATAAACGGCAGCTGTGGCACCTATGCGGCCTTTATTTGGAGTAATGACCTTTAGATGACGATGAATTCTTCCGACGGGAAACTGCAGGCCCGCTCTAAGAGAACGGGTTTGCGGCGGCGCTCTTTGGCTGCTTCCAGTTGAAATTGGTTTGATGTTTATTTGCTGATAGTCATTGGGAATTGCGAGATTATGAGCAATTGTAATGTTTTGTTGCTGTGGTGGCATATTTAGCAATTTTTTATCCAATTAGGACTTTGTGTATTGGCTTGTAATACTAGACTGAAAATTGTCAATATTTACCAGTATTTATAGTATTAACTTTCAATAGTGAAAATTTCGTTTTCACACAGTTGTATTAATCATATTTTCGACATGATTTGTTATGGATAGTTTATATTACTTCGCCAATATGTTACATAGAAAGTTTTAATAGATAGTAGTAACATGAAGTAAATATATAAAATCGACTGATGTAAACCATATTTTAAGAGGTAGTTGTGGTCAAAATGAGCAGTTGTAAAGGAGGGAACAAACTTTGGAACAAATTGCCGATCAATATTAGGAAAGCACCAAATATAAATCGATTTAAAAAAACTGCTGAATGAAAACCTACTCGCAAACCAATATGAATATGGCTATAACACTAAATCAAATGTTTGGAGAAATTACTAGCTGCAAATTATTTCTAATCTATGTCTTTTTTATTTTATTTTGTATTTTAATTGATTTTTTAACTACTGTTCTTGTGTAGCTTTTATTTTTTCTTACTTGTTTATGTTGTATATATTGTTTAATTTTGTAAATACTGTACATATAAGTTACTTATTTTAAGGTTTGCAATTTTATAAATATGTACAAACTAGACAATGTAGAGGAAAAGTTAAATATAGCTATTAAAGTAAAAAAAAAGATTTATTTCTCATTTTTAAGTAATAGCAGGTACGATGGCACGAATCCCAGAACAACCACTTGAGTCAGAGTCTGAACCAGAATTCTCGTTGCAAAAAGAAGCCCTAGATCTCTCCAAAAATTTTATTTTTATCTCAAATATTTGTCTACATGAGCAATTTCCATTGAACTGAATACAACCATTTTGACATTTAAACTTTTTTTCGTTGCTAGAAATTTGACATTTTTTATATACTTTTTCATTTAAGATTTTGTAACTATATATATATATATATATATATAGAGAGAGAGAGAGAGAGAGAGATGGACATGCGCCGGCTGGGCTTGGGCCGAAGAAATGAAAATGATGGCCGACAAAAAGCACTGACTATTTGTTAACAGTGCACGCAAGTATATTTAACTTTATATAAATTATAATTATAAAGTTGAAAAATAAAATTTGAATTTTGTAGATTTTACAACATTATCATACTTTTCTAAATGTCAATTTAGAATCTTCAATTTCAGTGCTGAAATTTTATTAGAAGTAACTATCATACCAACTTTTGGTGGAACAAACCGACAACTTAAAAAAAAATTAAAAAGGGCTTAAAATTAATTTAAACAGACCGGCCGGATTCGGGCGATCCTAAGGTTAGAAGCAAGTATTTTCAGAGAACATATTTAATGTGTACTCTCTGTAATATAAGAAATTACATTGAGAAAGGCATTAATCTACTGAAAAGACAGGTTATTCTATAGTCAGGGGCATACGCAGGATTTTCTGACGGAAAGGGACATCTTAGTTATGATCAAGTGAGTGACCAAAAACGGAGTGAAACCCTGCGAAAATTGAGGAAAGTATTGGAAAATCACCCTAATAAGTATCTCATGATTGTCATTTTTTTCTATTTTTCTAACCAAATTTTTTTGATATCGCCAATCAAAATCAATTTTGAAAACCTGAAGAGAAGAGAAATCCCCTTTGGGTGCACGACTGTCCATGTTCAGTCTGGACACATTTTTAGTCTTACATGGTTGTTTAAGGTCGCCGCCATCATGTATTTATAGATAAGACAGCAAAATTGTCAAATTTTAATAAAATTTAAGCAAACGGTTTGCCTTCCTTGTTAATAGTTTAAATTGTTAGAGAGTACCGCAAAAATACATCAGAAAATCAACATTTTTCCTGAGTTATTCTAAATGGTTGGTCATTCTTAAAATATTTCAACAAAATTAGAGTAAAGTTGCATTAAGAAAAGCATTCGTTTTGGATGTCCTTGACGCATTTCATTTGAAGCGATTGAAATTCTCATGTACAATAATATTACAATGTTGTATAAACTGCCTTCCAGTTCTATATAGATTCCAGCCTATAGATAAGTATTTTAATAAATAACTCAGGCAATGTTACGAGTCATTGACCCAGACAAAACTGCAGTTAATTAGATTTTTGTTTCATGACAACTCCCTTGAATGAAATCATTTTAGTTCCTGCTTTGGTTTGATTGACTAAACAAGACCTAATATTCCTTCTGCTTCAGGCGGTTTTCGAAATTCGCCAACATGACTTGATTGTTAACGGCATTGATGAGCTCTCAAAAATCTTCATTTTTTCAGCTCTACAACTACTAATTCCAACTTAACTCTGCAAATTCCACCCTGGTATCCCCCAAGATTCTCTGCATTCACAATCCGAAGTTCAATTTTAGAATAGCCATGGCATGATCCCTAAAATCATTAATCATATGGGTGTTCCAGAGATTCTCACTTTCAAGGCCAATGTTCTACAAATTCTCTATGAATCATATTGCCTCTCAACACACTGCTATAATTCCTAATGCTGGAATCAAAAATTTCCTATATTTTTATTAACCTTGAATGGCTTTTACATCACGAACTTTTCTGGATCTTCTTTTCTTATCAATCCTGTCTAAAAATTTTTTTAAAGCTTGTTTTTTGTCAATTTCCCTGCATCTCAAGCTTCTTCACTTCACCTTTCTCAACAAATTACTTCATGGCTTTTATGACTTTGATTTTTTGTCTTTCTTAATTTCAACAATCCTGCAAATAATTCTCGCTATTCATCTTATATTTTATTTCATTCCTTCGCATCCAAAGAGCAACTCGTTTTCATAATTATTTCAATTTGAATAATCCTCGTTGCTAACTTCACTATTTCAAAATCTTGAAATCGCTCTTTGGTCCGATCCTGGACTCTTTGAAAAACAATCATTACATTTCTTTTTTCTTCTCCATCTCAAATTGATGTTCAGTACACATGCTATTTCTTTATATTCTGTACCTGTCCCTCTTGACACTCGTTTCCCTAATTTTTGTTTTTCCTTTGTAAGTTTATTGCCAATTGGTATACACTGCTTTTTAGTATATTTTATTTTTATTTTTATTGTTATTGTTATCATTATTATAATTATAATTATATTTAAGTGAATAAAGCTGTATAATATTAGTTATTAATACATAAGGCACTAAAATTTGTTGCGAATTTATTTGATCTTGAATTGTAACTTGATATTGCACTTTACCCCACCACTGGCAAAACTATGAAACAAGTATATATATTTATTTATATGTGCAAAGAATATGTCTTAATAATGTTATTTTAAGATTAAAATCATCTAGAAATGATTTCCTAGATAATGAATACAATGGTCTATGGATTTATATACAAACTAATAATTAACGTTTATGTAAAATGCTTAAATTTGCAATACGTTTTCCAACCAAAATCTTCAAGTACACATCATGATTGGGTTACTGTTATTAAACGGCTCAGACCTCACCAATTATCTCATAATGGTGTTTCTTGCATTACCCTGCTGTTTAGCAGCAGCTGGATCTGTCTTCTTGACCTATGCTATGTATTTAAAGTTGCATGAAAAGACACTGATAAATTCGCTGGACGTTTAGTTGAAGTTAATAGTGTGAATTATTAAATGTTAATTACATATTTCTATTTTTTCAATATTGCATTTGAATTCTGAATATCATCTACAAAGACGTTCTATATTAAAACTATTGCATATAATGTATAGCAAATTAAGCAATTTGTTTCATTAACTTTGTTAGAATGCAAATAACGTCCAAAAATAGTTTCAAGTGCATTCATTGAAATAGCTTAACTAATCTTCCTGAAGCTAAACGACGTTATTATTACTTTTAGCATACATGATGTATAAAAGTTTAATGTGACTTTATGCTCCACTCAGAAATATGAAATCAAGATTTTCAAAAAATGTTATTTCAATGACTATAAATAAAGGTACAGTGCGTTCAGAAAGTCTCTCCACAGTGAAAATTCATTTTATGTAAACTAAGCTCATTTAATTAACTTACACAGTTGGATGCCTGCATTATTGGCAATGAATAATTCATTATTCTGCCAATCAGCCAACTTACCACCAATGTGAAACGTTACGGGTACTTCCAGCAAGATGGAGCAACGGTTCACATTGCCCATGCAACTATAAGATTCTTAGAAGATGTGTTTGATGAACGTGTACTTTAAAGGACATTTGGCCGCCTCGTTCGCCTGATCTGACCCCGCCAGATTCTTATGTTTGAAGGGGAACAGCTCAAGGTTGTGTTTATAAAGACAGCTACAATAATAGATCAACTCAAAGAAGCTATGCGTGATTTCATTACTTTGATAACACATGAAACTCTTCAAAAGGTCTTTCTGAACAAGATTCGAAGAATCAACATGTGTCTTACCAATAATTGCCATCATTTTCAACGTTTATTGTAGATCAAAATGTGATTTCTATAATTAATAAACTTGTTTCATATAGCATATAAATTTAAATGTATTTATATAAATTTGGATATTTTTTAAAAAACTCACTGCGGAGAGACTTTCCGAACGCACTGTATAACAAATACTTAGCAAACTTCCATATTTAATTGAAACATCGAGAACCGATTATTTGAGACTTACTGTGCTTAGTTGCAATTGCCTGTGTTTGTGTATTGAGTATAGGATGAACATTGGTCAGCTCAGCTGATCTTTTACAACGTTGTCTACACTCAAATTATTCCAATGTCTCAAACGAATGCATTCATTGTGAACAGTAAAACAAATTTTTGTTGTTGAATTTAACAGCCAACCCAATATTCATGCAAAAACTAGTTCCTTTCTCATTTTTTCTTATTTTGGTATGGTAGAACATAGAGTCACATAAAAATGGAATAAATCACATTTTCCATTTTTGTTATTAATATTTTAGTTTCAAAAACTTCAAATATTTTGTGGAATCCACAAAAATATATTACAAGTGAAACANAAGTACAGAAAAAAAGTCTTGAAAGAATCATTTATTAATACCGCTATCAGAACATGGAATTCATTACCTAAAGAGATAAAGAATATTGAAAAACTAAGAGCTTTTAAGAAACAAATTAAAATTTATCTTAAGCAAAAGTATATCTCAGGACAATCATGGCTAGGATACAAATTCTACAACAATGATTACTCAACAACCCGTACTTGAAATCTCCTAGTAATTTCTCCCTAGCCTGTTAGATTTATTGCATAGTATACTTTCCTTTTGTATGTATTTGTATGTATGTTTGTATATTTTTGACGCTATTCAGATAAATTATCTGTTTTTAATTTTCAATACTTATCTGAATAAAGAATTTCTTATCTTATCTGACCGCGATGGGACGTTCTGGGTGCATGATTTAATAGCATATGAGAAATATCGTCTATTGTTGATCCAGGAAGAGATGTTTTGAATGCAGGTGTCGATAAATAGATGTCCTTATGATGAGAATGGAATCTCTCAGTGCTTTTGGGATGATTCGAGTCTTTAGGCGCTTGAATTTTCTGTGATGTTGAAACGCGTTTTGAATTATTTTTCAGCAATAATATTATTTCGTTGAATGTAAAAGGCATCTTAGATTAAACCTGTATGAATGAAAAGTTTTTGGGGGCACATTGTTTCAATAATTTAACAAATTGTTAAAGAAACAAAACTCGATGTTTTTAATATACAAATTCATAGATTTAAAAAATAAAAATAAATATTTTATGCGTATTTTAATGTGGGTGCGAGCAGGGCGCACACGAACATTCTGCAAAAATGGGCACGACACAAGCATGGCACGGTTACAACACTGGTTGCAGCTGCATTTTTTATGATCGGTGATTGCATCTTCAGCAAGGTAGACATGAGTGAGTGAAATGTTCGTTTTGTTAGTGAGTTAAACCATAGACTTCTCAATAGTTGCTATTTTGAAGTAAATGGTTAAGCGGTGTTAAAATCTTTGTACAAAATAATGGAGTTAGCAAAGCATTACAACATAGAGTCATATAAAAATGGAATAAATCACATTTTCCATTTTATTATTAATATTTTAGTTTCAAAAAATTTCAAATATTTTGTGGAATCCACAAAAATAATTAACAAGTTAAACAATTCTCTTCTAAAGTTTTGTGGAATCCACAAAAATATTTTACAAATGAATCAGCAAATTTCAGCATTTTGTGGAATCCACAAAAATGGACAATCTAAATGAAATTCACTTCCGAAGTTTTGTGGAATCCTCAAAATATTTTACAAGTGAAACATCAAATTCCATCATTTTGTGGAATCCACAAAAATAGACAATCGAAATAAAATTCACTTCCTAAGTTTTGTGGACTCCACAAAAATATTTTACAAGTGAAACAGTAAATTATAGCATTTTGTGGAATCCACAAAAATAGACAATCAAAATAAAATTCACTTCCGAAGTTTTGGGGAATCCACAAAAATATTTTACAAGTGAAACAGCAAATTCCAGCATTTTGTGTAATCCACAAAAATAGACAATCAAAATAAAATTATCTTACAGAAATGACTAACACTTATAAATTTACTTAGCAAATTCTTACTATAGTAAACCAATTACTAAGTACAAAATAAACCATAAAAAATTTAATTATACTTTTACAAATCAATCATTGTAGGACTGCAGTCTCCTAAAAATACAGTGATAATGCAAGCATTTGAATATAGGCATGCAAAATTAAGACATAGCATAGAATAAATATTTAAACATTGTTTCGAATTGAAGCATCTAGCAGAAAAATCCCTTAGTCACATTCAATGCTTTTGAGGAAAATGGCAAAAAAATTGAAAGAAAGGGTGAAATCTAGTATACAATTACAATATATTTTGCAAATAAAATAAACTAACTAAGCTATAGTCTCAAAAAATAGCCTACTTTCCTAAAAAATGCCAATTTTTGCTATTTTATAAACAAATAAAATTTTCTTTTGTCCATTTTATATTCAAACTTTTTACATATTCTATAAAATAAATTGGAAAAAATTTGGCACCATAGTTTTTTAGCTTTGGACCCCTAAAATGCTGAAATTTTGGTAGAAGCAATATTTTACATGGGTTATCCCAAACATTTTACATAACCGGAAAATGGACAGACATTTATTTGAGTTCAATCGATATACAATGGATGGGTATAAAAATTTGTTAATCAAATAAAACTGTTTGANTAAAAAATGCCAATTTTTGCTATTTTATATACAAATAAAATTTTCTTTTGCCCATTTTATATACAAATTTTTACGTATTCTATAAAATAAATTGGAAAAAATTTGGCACCATAGTTTTTTAGCTTTGGACCCCTAAAATGCTGAAATTTTGGTAGAAGCAATATTTTACATGGGGTATCCCAAACATTTTACATAACCGGAAAATGGACAGATATTTATTTGAGTTCAATCGATATACAATAGATGGGTATAAAAATTTGTTAATCAAATCAAACTGTTTGAGCTATAACCATCTAAGAATGGCCTACTTAACCAATAATATAAATTGTTCACATTGATCAAACCACGAAAATTGTGACAATTAACCAAAAGACTCCAAATGAAAACAGGAAAAATGTGACTTTACACACTCTTTACACTACGTGCTGCTTCAATCATACATACAAAATGATGTAATAAATATTTATGCTCTACATACTGCTAGGTATTTTAGCTTCAAAAACAAAATTTATAAAATAAAGTCTGTTTAGAATGTGCATAATCATTAATATATTCCTTTCATTGCATAGTTCAATGTTCATTGGATGAAGAAAGACAACTTAACACAATTCATTATGTTAAAAATTAAAAATTACTAAAAATGCGACACATTGAGATAAAATTTGTTATAAATGATTAGATATTTTAGTCAATCACTGGATTGCAAAATGGCACACATTTTTCACAGTGGGAACACACTGGTGAATAAGCATTAGCTTTAAAGAAAATTTAAAATTTTAACTTAAATATTAATTATTATATTATTGGTAAGGTAATGAAATGGCACAATAAGTTAATTTCGATTCTACATCATATAAATATTTTAGTTAGTAATTTCAATCATGCAAAACATTATAAGCCTATGAAGAACCAATAGAAAAATCTTACTTTGCATAAACCGTTTTGTTTTACAAAGCAACACATCCTGAGTTATTTGAAAACCAATCTGCACCATTGGTAAGGAGAAACAAAAAAGTTTGGTGATATCTTTGCTGACTTAATGTGAGAATCTCTATATACTGCTACTGTACATGCATATAAATAATGTCAATGCTTTAGTATTCCAGCATGCGTGCAAATTGTCCTTTTCATTACAGTAAGTAGAATTCATTGGTATGACGTATATGAACCAATTCCCCAATTACATATTCTGTATTTGCAGATTACTATATAGAAACCCAAAGCAACTTGAATTTATAATAGCAGCCAAAGAATAAATCTGCATTGCATGTTGTCAAAGCAATGAGCAGTGGACGCATTGCTTTCCTCACACATGCAAAGCGAATGCTATTGTGTGCACCTGGATGTCATGCTGCGAGTATTTTGCGGAAGCTTTAATTAGGCCTACTTGTTTAATAGCATAAGTTATAATAAATGTGGATTACTCATTTGCATTGCGCAAATCTGCATTGTAATTATTAATAATGCATTACAGCCAAACAGTGTGCAGTTAACCACGTAGTAAAATGCAGTCTTTCACATGAAGTGCGAATATTTGGATATAGAGTAAATCTCGCCACCAATGCATGCTATATAGG
>CABFPE010000088.1:115797-133274 GCA_900660155.1 Hofstenia miamia
TGTAAAATATTTTTGTGGATTCCACAAAACTTCGGAAGAGAATTTTATTTCGATTGTCTATTTTTGTGGATTCCACAAAACTTCGGAAGTGAATTTTATTTTGATTGTCTATTTTGTGGATTCCACAAAATGCTGGAATTTGCTGTTTCACTTGTAAAATATTTTTGTGGATTCCACAAAACTTTAGAAGAGAATTGTTTAACTTGTTAATTATTTTTGTGGATTCCACAAAATATTTAAAATTTTTTGAAACTAAAATATTAATAATAAAAATGGAAAATGTGATTTATTCCATTTTTATGTGACTCTATGTTGTAGGCAATTTTTATTCATTTGCTAAGGCCATGTTATATGCAAATGTCTTATGTCATATACATTTTCTACCAGACGATTAGTATGCAAAAAACCCAATTGCAGTAAAAATGTGTTGAAATATATAATTTTCAACAGTTTTTACACTCTTTCTGCGTGGACTTCTAAGTAAGATCGCCCTTACTTCACTAATCAGTATATTCAATCTGAACTTTACAGGAAGAATCCTTTTAATCGAATAGTTAAATATATCTATAATTTTATTCAACTAGTACCACTTTTAAACTAAAAGCTAATTCATATCCACAAAATCATAATATTTATTTATATTTAATGTATAAAATTCTCAACAATTTAAGACAAAATATAATTCATCAAAGCAGAATGTAGGACTCTTCTTTCTGAGTTTTAGCTACTAACCTCTTAATTTTGCTCCCTACACTATAGAATTCCATTTTATTCGAGTTTTCCCCTGTATGCTAAAGTGAACTTTTTCTAAATTAATTCAAATATTTTAATGAATAAACAATTTTATATGAAGAACCTTGAGAAAAGTAAGGTTTCATTCCGGTGCTGTAGGACAGATGTTTGAAAGTGAATATTTCTTTGCAATGGGTGACCACCCCTTCTTAAACCTCAACGAATAATGACCCACAGACAATGCTGACAGAAGCAGTGTGTTTAGAAATTTTGCTATCATAAGCTACTTCCAGCTTGTATCCAGCATGAAAACCAGCAAAGATAAACAGTTGAATTTTGCCAAGAAGGTATTGAATGAAAGTCTGCCAAAATTTGATTTCTCCAGAACAGGAAATATGGCAGTTTTAGAAACAATGTTTAATGATTGAATAATTGAAGCTATAACAGCAATAAGTCCTATTTACTAACACATTAGATACTGTTGGACATTAGTTTTTGAAATTTAAATAAAAATGAGAATAAATAAATCAACACACTTCAAAAATTGAAAATATGTATTGAAGATATTTCATTATTAATAGAAGAAGAAGAAAAAATCTTGACTCAGAAATGACTTTGACAATATATAATTATACTGATAGTAACTCTGAAGGCGTCAATAAACTGTACAAAAAACCATACAAAATAGAAAATTACTCCATTGGGCTATGGCGTTTTAATATCTGTTAGTCGAATAATCCTGATTGAAAATTTGAAACCCCTTCATTTGAATTTAATTATTTCTTTTCTAGAATCTAGTAATATTGTTTGACACTGTTTTTGAATATCTTTAAATTATTCAGTAACTTTAATTCTCTAGGTAAATGATTCTAAAGTTTTATAGAGGTATTAATGAATGAATTTCTCATTATTTTTTTTTACAAAGAACTGGTTGAATATATCGAGTGCGTGTATTTAGGTGTGCGATTTTACCAAGATTAGTGAAGTTTATTTTATCATTGGAGTTGATGTTGTTTACGATCTTATCAATGTTGTTAATACATTTATCTGAATTAGGTATTGAGGATTTAAGAAATTTTTACTGAAATTTTTTTAATTAATATTATTAATATTAGAGTAGGTGTTCGTTGCTATCTTCATTGACCATCTTAACTGTGAATTAATTTTCTTTAGGAAATTTTCATTTACATCCGTATAAAGTACATTACCATAATAAAAATGTTTTAAATTTATAGCATGGATTAACTGAATTTTAGCTTTTGTAGGTAACTGCTGGGATAGTTTGCTGAGTGCTTTAATTGAAATAGCCATTCGTTTAATGATTATATTAAATTCTTTTTGAAGTTTTGAAAGATAAGTAATTAGTCAAATGTAATTCCAGTATTTAAATCTATCCACTTGGTCTATTTGGGTGCCATTAAAGTTTAGCTTCTGTTGAGAACAACTTTTGGACTTAGCTTTTTATTTTATAATACAGAATTGAGTTTTGGTAGGATTAACACGCAATTTCAATTTTTATGATTCATTTTCAATCGATTTATTTGAGCAAAATTGCATTGTGTCATCAGCGTATTGAATTACATGACAATTAGTCATTAACATATATATATTAAAAAGCAAGGGACCTAATATTGTTCCCTGTGGAACACCTCTTTTGATTTCAATCCAATTTGAAAATTTCTCATTAAGTTTAACTGGTTGTTTTCGATTACTTAAATAATTTGATAAAAGAGCTAAGCTTTGGGTAGAAAAATGTAATTGCTTAAGTTTTGAAAGTAAAATACAATGATCGATAGAATCAAACGCTTTAGAATGATCTAGACATGCAATGGCTGTATATTCATTATTATCAGTACTTTTCCTCCATTTTCAGTAGCATATAACAAAGCATCGTTAGTAGACATGCCTTTTCGAAAACCATATTGAGTGTTAAGTAAAGATCATATTTATTCATGTGCTCATTAAATTGGTTTGCTAATAGACGTTCGAAAATCTTACTAATTGGTGATGTTACAGAAATTGGTCTATAATTTAAACAGTTTTTGGGATCAACTTTTTTATAAACAGGAGTTATATTGGCCATTTTTAAGTTTTCAAACAAAATAGATTGTTTTATGGAAGTATTTGTAATATAACAAAGAGGCTCCGAAACAAATGCATAAACCTTTTAGAAACCAAGTTGGTACGTTTGAAAGTCGGCTGGATTTATTTTTTAAACTCTTAATAGTTCTTATAATTTCATAACTAGTAACATATCTGAAAGAGAAATCAGTTGAATTTTGCGCTTTCGGAAGTTTAGATTTATAGGGGAATTTTTTCCCTTCATACTTTCCTATATTTTAAAAAACCTCATTGAAATATAGTATATATTTGTGTTCTCTGTTTTTTACATTAATATTAAAGGAATGATAGCACAGCAATTAATACTCATGATGAACATCAGTGTTATCAATTTCAAATCCACTAATTTCTTAAGTATTGTTATCCCAGTGTTAATGATAAACGCTATTAATTAGCGGAAATTACATTATAGTTTACTTAGCAGAAAACCAATGCGTTTGCCAGGGAAAATAGTCCTGGAAAACTTAAGGAAACAGTTGATTTTAATGTACCAGGTATTGAATAGTTTATATTTAAGTAATCAAATTGTACTTATCATGGTTGCTAAAGAAATTTTGGTAGAATTTCATATAAATTTAGATTTAGAAAACTATGCGGTTATCTGTTAATTCCCTTGGCCTCTTGGTATATCTAAAAATGTAAACTTTGCCATTAATTCATCTTGAAGTTTATTGATCGTAATGGGACAGAGTGCATTCAAGCAAATCCAAGGAGTACTACTTGAGGAAACCATATTATTTTATTCATATAACATATATTCAGAATGAGCTTCATAAACATATAGAAATGTTCTCTACATTTTCGAATCCCCAAGATATCCTAAACACATTTTACTGCGACATAATTGCCATCCTAGCAATATCATTAGAACATCGCAATGCAACCTAAAATGATACCAAATCTCTCTTAATGTCCGTCCAAAATAATATCTTTATGATGTCTCAATGAGACACCATATGTCCCAATAAGACGTACCCAGGATGTCTCAGCAGATGGGTTTGAGATTGTATCGCAATGAGATACTTTGAGGATGTTGGAAAAAGATAATGACCGTCATAGAAACATCATTTATAAATGCAAAATACAGTGCGTTTTAAGTGCATATAACAGTTTATCATTAGCAAATTTATTAAATATCATTATAATAGAAAACATACGATTCTGCAGACCCCATTGCTTTGCCATATAACAATGCAATGCATACAGCATAGCAATGGGGGGGGATTTCACTAAAATTTAAATTTTAAAATTTTAGCCAAAATTGTTTAATTTAGCTTAAATTCTTAAAAAATAAAGCAACTATTAAAGAATATTTGCTAAATTTTGCAGAAATTCACTGTCTCTTTCTTGTCAACTGATGTCACTAATTTTTGACTTTCCAGAAATTTATTAATTTTTTCTTTATATTCATCTTACAAAATAATAGATTTGTGATTAGAAAGGTAGTGAATTTCTGCAAAATTTAGCACATATTTTTTATTGGTTGCTTTATTTTTAAGGAATTTAAACTAAATTAAAAATTTTTAGCTAAAAATATTTAAATTTTAGTGAAAATCTTCCATTAAGTAGTGTTCAGACCGACAACTTTGTTCACAGCCTTTTCGAATTTAATGAGGTTTTCAGCAAAAGTTGTAGGTGTGAACACAAAAAAACTTTGTTGACAATAAAATTTTCAGAGTTAAATCGATTCTACTTTGGCTGACAACTTTTGGCGAGATAATGAGATTGACAACAAAGTTTCAAGTGTGAACGCGAAAAAAACTTTGTTGTGAACTTTTCAGATCATAAACGAAAGAATAATTAAATAAGCAGCGTATGCCGTAAATTTCTTACTTCCCGGTGTGAATGCAAATGTAATTACAAACTAGCGTACGCGACCCATTTCGCGCGTTTAAACATTCTCAAAAATTTATTTGCTTAATTCATTAACAATCATGTAGTTGATCGATAGAGAAATACAATTGATACACTTGACATGAAGTCTGCCATTGGGTGAAATAATATCTCGCAGATCACTTTTGTGCACAAGTAACGTCCAATAATATATTAAAAAGAAAATCCGAAGTCACTTGCTAACATTCTATTAAAATTTCCGAATCCTAGACAAGAATTAAATTTTCAGGGCCCTTAGTGTTTACTAAATTGCATTTAAAGTTGTATCTTGTTTACAATTTTTTTTAAATCATTTTACTTACCAGCTACACATCTTAATTTTATTTTATATTTCAACTAGGATTGTACTTTTATTAATCGCTACCAAATAAATTTTAGGGTAATTTACATTTAGAATTTTGTTCTTATATAGATATGTTGATAAAAAACCATTTTTTGTTTTTAAAATATAGACGAAAAATTCAATTCTGAAATCCCTGAAAACAAACATTTGCTCATAAATATTTACGAAATACACAGGAGGTGAAAACAACCACTTGTGTAGACAGACTGCAGTCTCGCGAAAGTGGAGTGGATTACAAAATAAACTCCACGCAGACATGGATACGGGCCAGGCCCAAGATTAGGAATTACGGACAAAAAACGAGCTGAATAAAATTAATTGTAACAAGAATGTGAATATAAATAAATTTTACGCCTATCCCTGCAATAATTTATTAATAAAGTGTGTAGGTAAATCAGATCTGCCAACAGAATTGTATATTTAATCCATTAATGAGAAAATAATAAATATTAGAGGGCGCAATCGACGTGTTGAAATGGATCAATAATGACCGGCCTAAAACGGGCTCCAAAAATTTCAACACGCGCCGAAAACGGGCTTGAAATAATAGTTGACGAGCCGGGCCTGAAAATTTCGGCCCACGTTATCAACCCACTATATAGGTGCATTCGTGCACATTGTTATTGATTTTTTGTTAATTAAATGAAAATCATTTTGATCGGATCTAATTTCGAATTACAATATTGAGTTGAGAACAAAGTTATTGGTCTGAACGCTACTTTAGACACTCGCAAGACAATTTGTACACTAAAAATATCAATTACTAACACAATACTGGTAGTATTGATAATGCATTGCATTACAAGACATGTAATTACTGATTTACTCAGTATGATCAATTGCCTTAGAAGCATCGTATATATTCTTTAGTAATTTGGTAATAATTTTGGCAATAACAAAATTTCATTTTGTATAAAATTAGAAATAATTTTTTTGATGCAACATAAAAGATTATAAAGTAAAAAGAAGTTTTACTAATTTTCAAACAATTCAAAGTTAGTGCTGACATTTTGCATAAATTATTCTTACATTGCTTTGAGTAGGTGTAATTAAAGTTTTTGTAATTTGACATTTTTTCTTTTTTAACAAATTGTAATAAAGTAATATAATTTCTTGGTTTTCATGTACTTAGCGTCAAATATGAGTATAGATGCATACATATTTTCCTTCTTTAGCTGTTGTTAAATACTAATAAAATTTGGTTAATTTAAATGTTAACAGTTAGCCAATGAGATCTTTGTAGTTGCCTAGTCACACTTTGTTTATGTTGAGCATTAGCTGTGTCCATATGTGAAAGTTCGTTAGGTAGCAAAAAGTGATTTATTTGCATTTTTGCAACAATAAATAAATGCTATTCAATAAATTTTAAAGTACATAAAAATAATTGAAACTTAAAATATATTACAAATGTTGAAATTTGACCCATTTTATATATAATTATAATTAAAATTGTGATATTTGGAAGAAAACGCATTAGAATAGTTTAAATATATTTCAATGTAAGTATAATTCATTAGTTACTCCAAATGTGCTATTTTTTGAAGAGCATACATGTTAGGATAACTGGCAATAACAAAGAATTTACCGCCATTTACTGCTAAAGCATATCCTTGTATTTTTAATTACTATAGAAGAGCGAAATATTAGAAATTATAAGTAATAAAATCCAATTAAAAATTTCAATGAATTTTGCTCAAATGCCCATTGGCACTTTAAAGGGAGATTCGATATTATCTAACTGAATATATAGTGATTGTTCGCTATTTTTAGCACACAGGTAAATCAAGGACTGATATATACGTTTTTTTGTTTTTGGGGATGTTTTTACAGATTATTTTAAACGATGACTCCTATTATAAAAATATTAAGCAAAACCTATTTTTCGAAAATATCCTGTACTAAACCCCAACTTCCAGTTACTGACATTATTTCAAAACGTAGATAATGATTTGTATTTTAATCTATTTGTTTATGCAGTTACATCATTGAAATAATGCAAGTATGTATTTTTTCCACCTTCAATTCTATCTTTAAAATAATGTCACTTTTAAGTGGCAATGGTAGTTCAGGGGTTAAAAGCAGTGGACCTAGTATGGTTCCTTGAGGAACACCATTATTGATTGACAACCAATTTGAAATGAAAAAGTATCATTTAACTTAACTTACTGACGTCTATTACTTAAGTAATTAGATATAAGGTGAGCACTGTTAAGAGAAAAACCAATACTTTTTAATTTTTGTATTAATATCTCATGATTAATAGAATCAAATTCTTTTCAGAGGTCTAGACAGGCAATCGCAACAAATTTATAAGATTCTAATAATGTTCTCCATTTTTCTGTTGTTTGAATAAGTGCGTCTGATGTTGAGTAATTTTTCTGAAACCGAATTGTAATTTGGAACGTAATTTGTGATTATTTAAAGGAAGTGTAATTTGTTCATGTAATAGTCTCTAAAATGTCTATGAAGGAATTTTTAGGGGCCCACATGCTTGATTTGTTAGGCTTAAGTTGGAGAATTACATTTAAAGTTGTTGTAAACGGAAATAAAATTGAGGATAAAAATTTTTTGACGATTTGCAGTCATACTTAAAGATTGGGATATTGAATTTTCCTGCTCTGTAAAAAGTCTTGTTTAATTTGTTAGAAATTTCATAGTCATCAGTAAGAATTTTTCACGAAAATTAAAAATTGCTAAATTCAATTCAGCATAGTCGGTTTCATACATTGGAACATTAATTAATTTACCACTAAATACTATTTCATTATTAACTATTATTTTTAATTTCGTTATGCAAAATTCTTCAACAGCAATTATTTTCATTGACGCATGGATTAAAGTCAATGCAATCGCTTTATATGCAACAGCAGGCTTTTTGATAGTGTTAGTCATAATCTTATTAGTCAGACATTTATTGGTCGACAGGCCTAGATTTAAACATCAAGAAGATGGAAAATGCTGAAAAAATATAAATCCCATTTTGTAAAAATATAATGTTTATTCTACCTTTTCTATACTGCAAAGTTACAGACCTGGAAATTTTCGCAAATTTTGAGAAGGTATCATTCCACAGTCAATGACTATTTCAAAAACCACTAGATTTTAATAGAGAGAAATTTCTAAATTACTGCAACAGACTGCTGCGTAATGCATCAAAAAGAGATTCATGGACTGGAACAAAGCATTATTATTGCAGAAGTTGATAGGCTTAATGAATTACGAATACGAAATTTTTATATCACCAGGGATCAGGGTTTCACTACGATTCGTAGCTACTAGAAATTCATTCAGTGATGGAGTTATTATTTCGAGTTATACACTTTTTAATTGTCTTTCCTTATATTGAGGATCAGAGGTATTCCAATAAATGAAAGAATTTGATTTTACCAAATAAACTAATGAACAAATTAAGGTACGCGGTAGCTCTTTCCGAAACTTAATTGAATAAATACATAGATGCCTCGTAAATACAGATAAAGTGTAGTATATTCTACTTTCTGATTGACTAATTGAATTATGAAAATCTAAATCTAAATCTGTCAGACTTCATTGTGATTGCAAATGCTAGAAACATAAAGTCATTATTATGCTTTATGGACGGGTATTCAACAGAGAGAGAGAGAGAGATTTCGGGCTTCGAGTCGGGTACAAAAATTAGATTGATCATTAAAGATTGAAGGAAGATCCACAACATCAAATCAAATTCAACGTTTAGGGCCCGTGTTTACCTCATATTGTCAGTCTAGTATTCACACTAGCACTTCGGATTTTTTAATAGGAGCACAATAATATAGCTTATGGCAATGTGAATACGGCTTTAGTAGTATTATCACGGATAAAGATCAATGATATATATTTATGAAATCATTAGGTGTGTAGCATGCACACAATAATTCAAATATTTTTTAACACTTCAAGTCAATACACATGTATTTGCACAATTAAGACATTTGGAAATTTAGTTATGATTTATTAGTGTTAAGTCCATTGTTATAGTTAATTTAGTAGACATCACATTTTCAAATTGAAATGATTTGCAAATAGAAATAACTCATTATAAATGTAATACTTGGTGAAATATTGAATTGTATATATAAAAATACAATAATTACAAGTATATTTACATTATTTACATAATGAGAAATTGCCTTGATATTCATTGTATAATATGAATTAACAGAGCATCATCAAAGACATTCCCCACAGTGTCCATTCCCCCAAAAACTAAAATTTGGTTAAGACTAGGATCTGGCGGAGATGGGGAAATTAAGGAAGACGACGCATCGGAAATGGCAGTGCTTGATTCCGAAGACGGTGTTTGGAAGGAATCAGTAATTGACGGCGACGGAGTGAATTGATCAGTAATGTCAATAATCTTTTTAGGCTAAATGGGATCAATTTATTTATATATATCCACAACTATTGAAACCGATACATGAAATATACAATTTTCAATTAATATTTCAAGTCATCGTATTTTTAAATTTTTGAGATATGTTCACCAGCAGTAAACCACTACACTCTTAACTAAGTAAACAAATGCTGTGTTATATTTGCACAGTGCTGTTTTATGTAAATAATTGAATTCGACATTATATTATAAATAAAATCCATAATGTACCCTTACTGAGTTTTGCTGATTGTTAATGGGTCGCAGAGGTAAAGAACTGCCTCTTTTCATAATTGCTGTGCTGCCAATATTTTCAGAATAATCCGAGAGGGTTTTATTCTGAGCTGGAAAAAACGTAATAGCATGGTCTAAACGTGGTTGCAGCGATTCCCCTGAATATGATAACTGCGACCAAACTAAAGTACATGGATTGAAGATCCACGTTTCCTGCAAAGCAGACATTGATTTGTCGATCCCGCCAATAAAAGCCATACACCCATTTCCTAATAATATTGATGCATGTCCTGCACGAGGGGAAGGATTGTTGCTTGTAGACAATTTTCGCCACCCTGATTTCAAATTCCACATGTACACGTCATTATAAAACACATCACCTGCTAATCCTCCAAACATATAAATATTATCTTTTGAACATGTCAACGTGTGACCTTGTCTTACAGATGGAGCGTTTGTACCATCGCAACAAACTTTCCACGTATTGTCAAGTACATTCAATTGGTACATTGAAGGGTCAGAAACAGGTTCGGATCCCTAAAAACTAAATTAAAACAGTTTGAAATAAATAAATTATTAAAATTACAAATAGATAATTGACTTGTTTTAGAAATATATGGATTATTTGAGATGATTCCTCGGATTTTCCCCATCGATATCAATGACTTTAAAGAAATGCAAATCTATATGATAGAAATAATACCGCTTTGTGCGCATATTTGTAAATTATATTGTTTAAGATTATTGGAGTGTAAATTGACTCCCAAAATTTATTTAAACGAATATACCATGTGTCTATAAATACTGTTCAGTTTTCGATTGATAATAACTCAGTTATAGCTTTGTCTGTTTTAATTTGATTACATTATAAATGCGATTGGTATAGAATTTCATTTCGTTTCTCTCATTTTAGAAAACGTACATATATTGTAGCATGGATCTTACAAATCAGGAGATGGTTCATTTGGTAAAAATTTACTATCAGAGTGGAGAAAGTCCAACAATTACCTTACGGAAATGGAAAACACGGAATAAGCTTCATAATGATCCTTTCTCAATCAATTTTTTGAAGAAGCTGGTCAGAAGATTTGAGAAGACAGGCAATGTTGCTCCCGGCAAGCCAAGCGGCCGCCCATCTCTTCAAGAAGAAAGGGTTCCTGCAGTTCAAAAAGTCTTGGAAGAATCTAACCCTTACGGTTGTTCATCCACTCGAAAAATTGCACAATCTACAGGAATTTTCAAAAAAGTGTGCATAATATTGTCACCAAACAATTGATATTACGTCCTTATCATATGTGGCACATCTCGCTTCACCAAACCATCACTGAAGATGACAAAATTAGCCATGTCGAATTTGCGGATGCTGGATAATTGGACAAAAAATCGATAAAATTCTCTGGAGTGACGAATCCACTTTCTCCTTGAATTGTTGTATTAATCGACACAATTGTGTGATCCCCACATATTCACCACCAAAGGCCTTCATAGTCCATGGGTGGTCTGGATTGTAGTTTCCACATCGATAATGTCTCCTCTTTTCTTCATTGAGACCATGGTAACATCTGATTCTTACTCCTATCTTCTCATCAACCATATAATTCCTTTCTAAAGTGCAAAAAGAAATTTTCGGTTACAATTTTCCAACAGGATTGAGCTCCTGACATTTTAGTGTTAAGGTTGGAAAAATTTTAGATCAGAATTTGCCAAAGAGGCTGATTGACAGAGGTCTCGATATGAAGTGGCCTTCAAGATATCCAGACCTTTCTCCACTTGATTATTGATTATGGCCATTGCTAAAAGCCCGATAATATTGAACAATTGAAATTGCGTATTGGAGATGAAGTTGGTCGAATAACCCGAGGAGAAATGGCATCAGCAATCAATAATCTACGTCGAAGACTACAACTGAATCTGGAGCAAAATGGTAGTGTTATTGTAGTTTGTGACAAACTCTAAAACTTTGTATATTTATTAGTAAACGCCTTTTTATATTGTTGTAAAGATTTTTCAACATATATTTTGTTCAAAAGTGAACACTATTTCTACACACCCTGCATATAAATACCTATAATATATAGACAATATATTTGTTTTTAAATGTCTAATGAAAGATGTATATAGTTGAAATAATAAGAAACACTACTAACAGTGACGAAAAGAATAATTACCTGGAGGCCTCCAGCCCAAACATAGAAATAGTGATCTATTGATACAGCAGAACCGCGACAAGATCGTGGGCTAGGTGCATTACCAGAAACCGATGCACATTTCCATTCAGGATTTGCTTCTAACAGATCAACATAGCTAACGTCATTAAGATTTCCTTCATTACCACATCCACCAAAAATATAAAAGCGACTTGGATAAACAGATGGCACTGTGAAACAAGTGTGTTCATAGCGTGGAGCAAACGAGCCCTTAATATCATGTTTAATCCATTTATAAACTGAAATATTTAGTTCATAAACATCATTTAGAAGGCCATCTTGAGAACTTGCCCCACCAATAACAAAAATAGAATTTCCTGTAGTTACTAAACTATGGCCAACTCTAGGACTTGGAAAATTTCCATCAGTTGGCGAAACTACATACCACATATTGGGAGTTAATTGAAAACAATCAGGCTCCCAAATTGGCTGGAATTCCATTGCTAAAATATAAAGAAAAAATAATATTTTGTAAAATGAAAATACTTAATTTACTAACACAGGTGTATTTTAATATGATAGCATATTATGCTACAACACTCATTCGAATGTGTCTTGTCTGTATCTGACATGCTTTGATTATTGTATATTGTATATATTTCAGCGGGAGCTAACTCACTCCGCCTACTGTTAGATCTAGTCACTGTTTAACAATACTTGTCTAAGTTTGACACTTAGCACTATTATGAACATTCGCATTACTTCAGAAGCAACAGCAGTTGTAGTGAGAAACAGCAATATCACAACAATTAACATTTTAGCAATTGATATACGACGCTTCTTTAAATCAAATTTAGCTGTGAAAGATATATGTGAATCTGGAAGCTAACAGATCTAATAGCAGGGAAACTGAAGTTCCATCTACTTCACTAGGCATATCGTCATGTTAATTATTGTTTTTTCTGCTGCACTATATTTTGTTTAACTTTTGGGATTTTTGTACAACGATACATTTTCCTAATTTTAAACCCTGCTTGTACACCACTAAATAACGAATCCTTAAAACAGACGGCAAATTAGTATGCTTTATAAATCAATATGCATGCATTGTTGAAATTTTTGGCGTTATATACAAATCAAGAAAATTATTTAAAATTAAATGTATAAGCCTTTGTTTGACCCTAAAAATTATTGTATAAATCAGCACTATATAGAATGAACTCTTTTCAAAATGAATTATATTTATTTGTTTTCAACTTAGAAAATACATTAATAAATTCCTTTTACAATAGGTTAAATTACATGGGTGAATTTTATACACATAATCTACATTAAAAGGCGCAATAAACAGATGTTAAAACTGATGATATTCACAATAGATTATTCTCAAATATTGTTGAAATAATAATATCAATAATTTTATACCTTAGATTTTAATTATAAATTTAGTTTGTTTTCGAATATCGAACAGACTACAATTATCAAAATTTAGTCACAACCACATGAAAAAATATATTACTATAATGTACATACTATAACTAACACTGAATTCCAAAATAGGCGTAAAAATTTACAATTTACAGTGCAAAATTGGTAGCAATGACGTTCTGAATTTACTTACTAATGTCACTAGACAACCTTAATTGGTAAATACATTTTCAATAGAATTCATACAACCAAAATTATGTTTAATTTTCTGCATATTACAACAAGCTGAATTTCAGATGAGTTTAAGTTATTCATAAAAGTCAATTCTAAACATAAATTGCTATATTTCAAGGTGAGTTCAAGTATTTAGATTTTTGAAAGAATTCCGAGTGGGCAAGTTTTTTTTCAAATATTGATATATAGAGAATGGTGCCAGTACTGACTGAAAAATTTTTTATTCCTAATTAGTGAATAATATTTAAATTAAAAAAATCCTTAATTACATTCTCACTTCTAGCATTGATATTTCTTTTCCGAATTTTCTAGATTAAGTGTTTAAAATTACATGCATTAGGTTGTCCAATCATTTCTGCCATTTTGAAACATTTTATTTTACTAATGTATATCCCCTTGAACAAGCGGATGCCATATGCATATTAGTGACCGCGTGCTACGCGGACACCTTATTCTCTATCTATCTATCTGCCTTCAATCCTTCTCATTTTTATTGCATTAAACGCAGTATACGAATTAACGACATGTTTTCAGTGGTGCATAAATCCGCTATACCTAATTTAGGAATTACCTGGAAAAAACAATGCAGCTGAAAACTACGGATTTCCAGGTGGCTTCTTTGTTTTTAAACAATAGAAACAGTCCTGCGGTGGCATTGCAGCAACACTGAGTTTAGCACTTACTGCCACGATGGTCTACTCTGACAAATACATGATAGCAGTCGAATTCAGACTTCCCCAAGCAGAATATCCACTGTGTGGAGACCTCAATTCTCATCATCAACTATTCGGAGGCATGATTGACGATTCAAATGGTGATCAATTTTGCGACTTTATTTCTGAGCACAGACTTTGTTTACTAAACGATCCTTTCAAAGGACCCACCTTTACAGGTTCTATGGGGGCTCTATATCGACATTTCGCTTTGTACTTCAAAGTTGTTACATGAACTGAAGCGGAACATTACTAATCGTAATAACGCAACTCTCCAGCATAAACCTATAATTATATAACCTTCAAAACGGACACACGATGATCAATTGCCTTTTAGGAACTGGAAAAAGTGTGATTTCGGGCTATGGAAAACAATCTGAAGTCAGCGTTAATACCACCTTTAACATCGGATCACACAGATACTATTGATGATGATATACGATACGTACAAGAACTGATCATAAGCATTGCCAATGCTTGTACCCTCTCTCCAGGCATCACAGTAGAAATTTAACACATAAATGGTCGAACAAAGACCTCACCATTGCTAAAAAGGATAGAGATTGCTTATACATGGAGACTGTAAAGAATAAGGGCAATGTAGTACTTAAAAATTAACTTAAGCAGGCACAGAAATCATTGCTAAAGTCTATTAAGCAGGCCAAGAACTCGTACCTTTCCAAGTTGTACCTAGAGCAAAAGAATCCCTACGACATCTTGATCAAAGTTGTGAAAGCAAAGTCGTCAACGACGATAGTGAACAACAGACATCTTGACTTCACGTGTCACATCAAATCCGACGGAACTATGAGCAAATCGTCACAAGACATGATCAACGACCTGATGAAATGTTTCTACCAACCGAGTAGCAGGAATGACCTCTGTTTCAGTAGCGAAGATGAAGTTTCTTACACGCATAACATCACCGCAGTTACAATGTAAGAGCTGAAATGCTATGTAGTGTTGTCCAAAATCAATAAATCACCGAGACCTGATAGCATAAGAAATATGCGTGCTGCACCGGACGAGATTTTGCAACTCATCGCTGAAATCTTCAACGTGTGTATTGGGAGAAGCTATTTCCCATCAGAATTTAAAAAGGCCTGCGTTATCTTTATCCGCAAGCCTAAGCCCAAAATAAACGATAGGAATAATTACACCCACTACTGACTGATCAGTCTTACCTCTGTCATTGGGAAGTTGCTTGAAAAATGCATATTAACAAGGTTGTCAGTCAAATTCCCCGTCAACACGGCTCTACCAAAGGATGTAGCACTGAATCGGCCCTAAACACATTATATCTACAGCCCAGGAGGCCCTTGCTAACGGAAGAACAACTCTGATAGTTAGCTACGACTTCAGTGGCACCTTTGATGCAGCACCTCCTAAAGTTGCTATACGTCAACTACAAAATCGCTGGACTATGAACCCAGCCAATATTGTCCAGACAATACAAAGTCTTCTCTGTCCTCGAACTGTTCAAAGCAGGGACTTCCCTTCAATAGTTCAATTTCCCAATTGTGGGACCCGCAAGGTGGTGTTGCCTTACCAACGCTATGGAATGTAATTGCGGGCATAGCTTTAGACATAGTAAGTAAGCAAGCCACAGCAGTAGGCTATGCAGTGACTTAACCGCTCTGATCCAGGGTTCTGATACAAATAAAATGAGTAGGAAACTAAATAATTGGGCTGACGAAGTGGGACTCCAGCTGAATATCGGGAAAACTCAAATTACACACATCAGCAACAGCAAACGCAAGAAATGTAATACCTCGATAGATTTACTTAGCAGTCGTATGTCAGGAGAACACAGCAAAATCCTTGGGCTCACCATAGACAAATGATTAAACTTCAGCAAGCACGTTGAACTGAAATCAAAAGAGGTGCAACATACGTCAGCCGCTTCATCGATCAGTTGGCGAGTCTTTGGTGCATCCTCAGATAACTTTGGAGAGTTATATCAGAGAGTGGCTTTATCAATGATGACTTATGGAATAGTATTGTGGGGCCACGCGTGCGCCAAGAAGCAGGTTCAGGCAAGACTTAGAAATATACAACACGCGGCCAATGTCAGAATTTGTAAAGCCTTTGAAAACACATTGGTTATATGGAACTCCTTTGCCTATCAAGATGTCTAGGCATAGTTGATAAAATCACAGCCATAGCTGGCCGCCAAATAATCACTAAGGAGAAGAAGGACTCTCTACTTAAATCGTACCATGCAGCATCGAATTACGCTTCATATGCTCAATTTCCAAGCAATTTACCTCACACTCTTACACAGGCACTCACGCATCACAGTCGAACTAATAATTACTTATCAAAACTCAACACAGACCACTCTCCATTTCTGCTACAATAAGAACTGTCAGGAGCGGTAAACGATATCACAAATTGTATTTCGATGTCCAATATACAATGACATTAGACAGCATCTTCTAAGATCAACAAAATGAAAAGGAATGCGATTCGAAAATATTCAAGACCTCGTTAACCACCAGGAGACACTCATATCGCTTATACAGTTTTTAGGAAAGACGAAGCTGAATCCGAATAACGGATAACACGTCTATTTATATGTTACAAAGTTACGCAATCTTATCTTCGGATAAATCCCGTATGGACTTGGGCGTTATTGTACTTTAGGGGACCCAGTTTATGTGACGTCATAAAATGGGTATAAAACTCTAACCCTAACCCCAATCCCTCACCCAAAACTTGGGTGTTTTGCAAAAAATTAATCAACAAGATGAAATGCAATATAATTGCATTGGTTGGGGAGTAGGGTTAGGGTTAAGGTTAGAGTTTAATACCCATTTTATGACGTCACTCAAACTGGGTCCCCTAAAGTACAATAACGCCATTTTCGAGTACTCGGTTTATATTCGAAAATTTAACTACTCGAATGACCTCGCAATACTTGATCGAAAGACAAATCGTTAACACTCGTCTTCATAATTTATTATTTACGATTGACGTCAAATTTTCTAATGATGTCATATTCTTTGAAGAAATTGCATATGGGAATCTTTAAAACCTGCCCAGAGAATTGCTACCCAGAAACTAATGACGTCATCAAAATCGATTTGACATCATATTCGATGCTGCCCAGATATTTTCTAATTAATTTCGTTGCTGCCCAGAGATTTTTAGTTAACTTTCGATGCTGCCCAGATATTTTCTAATTAATTTCGTTGCTGCCCAGAGATTTTTAGTTAACTTGCGATGCTGCCCTGATATTT
>CABFPE010000088.1:133860-147657 GCA_900660155.1 Hofstenia miamia
ACTACCCAGAGTTTTTATATTAAATTACAATTATGTCCAGAGATCTGAATATTATTTCCATGGTGCCCAGAGATCCGGAATATATTTTCGATGATGCCCAGAGATTTTTAAGTAGTTTTCCAAGCTGCCCAGAGATTTTTACTCCAATGCTGCTTCAGGTGTTATTGCCACCTATTTATTTTATATAAAGCACATTTATTGTGGTTAATTTCATTTATTACTATATAAAATTGCTAGCAATTGAGTTTTAGAGAGAGATTTTGTTCCCGCTTTTAACGCGATTTGCTTGGTTTTACGATTCTGCATTATATTAATATTTATTATATTATATTTGTTAAATTAAATATTCAGTTTCCAATATTTCGAAATGAAATATAAATGACTATTCTACGTAATAAATGTTGAAAAAACTTGAGCAATTGCTCCATTGAACAGGCTGGACTCTAACCAGCAATCTCTCATTAATAATGAGTGTGCTATCATTGCACCACTGTTCAATATATGTATACTGCAATAAAATCAATCTACATTCAAATTAAAAAAATCGGGAAATTTAAATCCCTTCAACTGCCTTTAGCTCTATGTGATATCATTTCCCACTCAATGGGGGAATGAGCTTACTTAAACTAAATGTTCATGACAGTATTTACTAAAAAATGCTCTATTATTCTATAAATGCTAATAATAAAAAAGTGTTAATATCTGCTACATCGTTTAAAAAAGAAAAACACCGTTTAATGTGCAAAATTAATTCCAACGTTAATTTGAGTAATGCTATTTTACGAAGAAACCTGTAACTTCACTCCGGCGTAAAAACTGTGCTCAGCAATACTCAATTTCACCTAAATAACTAAAAAATTACTTGAATACGATACATTAAGCAGTTTACTATATCAAAAACGTTGTTTTTCTGAGAATTGTATTTTCGGTTATTGATACGTCATAATATTTTAATGACGTCATACAGGATCTGGGCAGCAAATCTCTGGGCAGGTTTTAAAGATACCGATTGCATATTTAAATCAAAATCAATAGGATGATTTGTTTATCCTGTTTTAAGATAATTGCATTTATATTTAAAATTATTGAAATTGGTGTAATAAGCAATAATTTTTCTAAATGTTGACATCCTAGAATTATTGCAACATTGTAAAATATTTTATATTTTTATTAAAATTTTATAAATGATTCTGATTTTTCAGTTTTAGAAATGGCGAATGAGCTGGACTTGTATTCTGAAGAACTCGATACTGAATTGAAAACCGGAAAGGTTGTTTTATTATATCTATTTTTCATTATCATATTTCAAACTTATACACAACGGCTGTGAAAATAGTGTTGTTCTGTTGTATTCAATAGTTTTGTTTCTACCAGATTGAATGGTAAGAGGCAGGGATCTTCAAGTTAAATCAATTAATGGATCACAGGGTTAGTTAATAAACTTAATATTGATCTAGATAGATCCGGTTACAATGAATTAACGATTATTTTGTCAGTATCTTAGTTATCTAGATTCTAGAGCCTAGAAGCTAGTCATTTGAGCAAGCAAGATCATCACCAAGGGACGCAATATGATCTCTCATTTTGTCTTAAGCGATCGTCTACAAAAAATGCTTCTGTTTCGTAAAGGTACACTTGATTCAGTTCCTATGTTGAAAGATCTAGTTCCCGCCAAATACAAATTCAGTTCTTACTTTTTGTGCTGAGACATTTGTAAATTTTAAGATGTTTCTATTTTCGTCCAGCTCAGATTTACGCGAATCTCTCTTTCCCTCTCTATCTTAATTTGTAGTAGTTATTTCTTGTCTTGTAATTTGACTGTTAATTACATATGTAGTGAACCTCAGAACATCATACGAATGCTAGGATTAATTTTAGCGCAGTCACATTTTCGACTTAAATTTGAATTTCTATAGTTATATGAAGTATTCGATATTTAACATTCATCAATTATATAAGTTCAGTAAAGCGCATATCTATTTCTTTGCGAGATATTCAGTATTTACTTAAAATTATTTCCTTATAGGCCGTTAGCTAGTTTGCTTGCTGTAAAAATTTTCAAGCGCTGAAAAAATGCTATTGTTTTAATACTTTTATTTTAATTATACTGAAATTATAATTTACAAGTTCTATTTACTACTTATAATTAAGACTTTTTAATGAGTTTTAGGCTTAAAAGCATCCTATTCCATTATACAGTTATTATTTTTCATTTGTCGCAGTGTGTTAGCGAGTCTATTCAACTGGACACGGCCTGTTTATTTAACAACTTCACTCGTTTTTCCACCACTGACTCGTTTCGCCTTTTAAAATCGCTTAGTAGTTCTTCCTTCCCGGGTATCCTGCAAATCTTCTACAACTGATGCTGAAAAGGCCTCTCTTTTCAATCAGTATTTTTCCAGTGTTTTCTCGCCCAAGTTTGCCTTGGATCCACCAGTAAACAATGAGCTGTGATTTGCCTCTCTGACGTTTAGTAAGGAAGCTATCTGCAACTTACTAGCGAAATGCAAGCCCTCCACTTTTATGACTGCTGACTATCTTCCTGGGTAATTTATCAATAAATGTTCTTCAGCGCTT
Source organism: Hofstenia miamia (assembly GCA_900660155.1). NCBI lineage: Eukaryota > Metazoa > Xenacoelomorpha > Acoela > Hofsteniidae > Hofstenia > Hofstenia miamia. The sequence continues at coordinate 136,438 of CABFPE010000088.1, forward strand.
GTGCCCTATGTTTTTCATCTTTTTCATTCCATTTTACAATCATGTGTCTTCCCTACTGATTGGAAGACTGCCATTGTTTGTCCTGTTCACAAGAAAAGTGACAAGAGTCTTGTCTCCAACTACTGTCCTATCAGCCTACTTCCTCGATCATCTCTGGCATTTGAGAAGCTTCTCTTTGATTTCCTGTACGTTCGTATTCGACCTAAAATCAATTCTTTACAGTATGTTTTCTCCGGAACTCTTCCATCATTACTCAATTATTATCTTACGGCGATCGCCTGTATCACAATTTTGATGCCAATATTTCTAGCCTTGTCATATTTTATGATTGCCAAAAGGCCTTCAACAACGTTCCTCATTTTGTCCTCTTAACCAAACTTAGAAGATTTTGGCTTCTATGACAATTTGCTGGCTTTGATGCATTCCTATCTTTCCGATCAGAAGCAGCATTGTTCAGTGAATGCCTGCCTCTCGGCTGAATTTGATGTAACCAGTGGCGGGCCCTAGAGAAGCATACTTGGTTCCCTTTTATTTCTGTTATTCATTAATGACCTTTTCTCTCTTGTCTTTCATTCTGTGTGTGGTGGCTTTTTGCCTACGATGTACCGTAATTCACTCCTCTTGAATCTAACAAATCTGGCTGCATATTTCCCCAAACTGCCATGCCAATGTTCAGAAATTTATTATTGACAATGCCATTTCCACCGAAATTCCTAAAGACCGGGGGGTATTCATTCAATGCAAACTGAATTGGTCGTTACATATCAACACTAAACTTGCTAAAGCCCAGTCTGCCTTTTTCACGCTAAAGCGCAGCAAACTCTTCTGTATTTCAATCGCCACCAAGCTGCAGATTTATCGAGCAGTGTATTGCCTGTTCTATTGTACGCCTCGCCAATCTGGTATGCGAACAAGTCTCTGCTATTGAGAATGGAAAAACTGAACAACCGTTGCCTCAAATGGTGCTGTCCCACATCACTGTCTTAATATGAGCAGTGTCTTATATTTTCAAAGTCTTGGCCTATATCTTCCCTTATTGATTATCATGATCTCTTGCTCTTCAACAAATTTTTGACTGGCCATTTTCACTTTGATATTTCTAACTATGTATTACATTACCCCGCTACTTCTTTGTCATGGTCTTCTTAAATGTGTTTATTTGAACTGTAATATCTGAAAAAACAGAAATCGAGAGAAAATTACTTCTTCCGCATTATTAAGCTCGTGAATCATCTTATCAAATCTTATCTCGATCCTACTCTTCCCCCAGCCTGTTTTAGAACTTCAATACGACGAATTCTGGACGGCCGCCTCTGCTGTTACTCCCTTGGGGACTTCTGCTCGTGCCATTCGTGCTCTCATCTCTATTGCTGATTCTCAACTCTTGCCAAGTACTCTGTGCCTTTTTGTTTCTATATTGTTTATATTGGTCTCTGTTTTTACCTGGTTTCCTGTTTTAGCTGTAATTGGGAATAAATTATTTTTTATTATTATTATTACTTACAGCTTCATGCTGGTATTCAACTCAGCTCGGAGAACTCACCAGTTGCCAGGGAGTCTGAGAGCTTTCCTAAGGACTCTAGCTGTTCCTAACAATGCTGCCTTATGTGCTACTGCTCCTCCCCACTTTGCTACTCCCAACTCCTCCAAGTATATCTTATGTTTTTTTAACTTCCACAGCCTTTCTATTTCCTCTGCTAACTCCATGTACTTGTCTATCTTCTCTTTCTCCTTGCTTTCTATATTTCTGTCCTTTGGTACTACTGTGTCTACCACTGTTCCCAATATTTTCTGTCTACCACTACTATGTCTGGCCTCCGTGCTTCTATCACCTTGCTTGTCTGTATGTTGAAGTCCCACAGTATCTTAACCTTCTCATTTTCTATGACGCCCNCAGCCTTTCTATTTCCTCTGCTAACTCTCTGTACTTGTCTATCTTCTCTTTCTCCTTGCTTTCTACATTCCTGTCCTTTGGTACTGCTATGTCTATTACTGTTCCTAATCTTTTCTCTTTGTCTACCACTACTATGTCTGGCCTCCGTGCTTCTATCACTTTGCTCGTCTGTATGTTGAAATCCCACAGTATCTTAACCTTCTCATTTTCTATGACGCCCTTTGGCTTGTGCTCATACCACTTGTCTCCTGCTTCTAACCCATGCTGCCTGCTCAAACTCCAGTGTACCATTCTTCCCACCTTGTCGTGCCTGAACTTATACTCATTCTGTGCCAACTTCTCACACCCTGCTATCAGATGATCTACTGTCTCCGCCTATTTCTTACATAGCCTGCACTTATCGCTTACTTCTACTCTTCTGTCTATATGCTTCTTCACCCAGTTTGTTCTTATTGCTTGCTCCTTTGCTGCCATTATCAGTGCTTCTGTTTATCTTTTTAGTCCTGCCTTCTTTTACCACTTGTTGCTCTCTTCTCTGTCACACATTTCTGTGTTCCTCCAGTATTCTCCATGCATTGCCTTCTGCCTATACCTTGTTTCCTTCACTCTCAGGTCTTATCTTCTTTAACTCCTTAGTGACCTCCAGTGCGGAACCCTTAGGTTGCTCTTCTACATACTCCTTTAGCCCAAGTGTTTCTGCTTCTACAGTTTCCTCTACACTTAGCAGTCCTTTCCCTCCTTTATGCCTTGCCTATCTACATCTCCATTTAAGTTGAATGCTCTCTCTGCTGCTAGTATCTTTCTTGCCTCCCTGTCTAATTGCCTCAGGTCATTCTTGTTCCACCTAACTATTCCTGCTGAATATCTCAACACTGGTATCGCCCATGTATTAATTGCTTTTATACTATTCTGCCCATTCAATGCTGACTTCTGTAGTACCTTCCTTACTCTCCTCTTGTAATCTTTTCTTAACCTTGTCCTCATTTCCTCATGATCTGTTCTGTCCTTCTCTATTACTCCTAAGTACTTGTACCCCTCCTTGACTTCCTCAATCTTATCCCCACTGCTTGTCCTCAAACCCTCCCCATCCACACACTTGCCTCTAGTCATTGTCACTGCTGCACACTTTCCTAATCCAAACTCCAACCCTGAATCTCTGCTTGCCTTTTCCAATGTCTCCACTTGTTTCTGCAACATCTTCCTTGAACTAGCGTACATCTTCAGGTCATCCATGTACCACAGGTGACTCACTGCTCTACCATTCTTTTCCATCTTATACCCTATGCCTGTCTCCTTTAACTTTTCTGTGATAGGGATTAAGCTAACTCCAAACTGTTGAGCTGTCTCTCTGGAATATGCCTCGCCTAAACCTCAACCTGTGCCCATCTATCTCAGTCTGCCACTTTCCCATCTCTCTTCCTAGAAACTCAACCCGTTTTCGTGAAACTCCATTGGCCTCTAGCGTCTTCAATACCCACCTATGTGATATGCTGTCATATGCCATTGCTAAGTTTGGGTTCCTTCTACAATTCTCCACCACTGCCTGGTCTATCAACAACTGATCTTTGCATCCTCTCGTCTTTGTTCTACATCCCTTATGCTCCTCTGTTATCAACCCAACCTATTCTGTTCTAATTAACATGCCAACCTACTTGAAATCACCGAAGTTAGAAATTTCCAAGTTGTTGCAGACATGTTATTGGCCTGAAGTTGCTTGCCTCACTACCTTTCTTTGGGTCCTTCTGTATCAGAANCTCTCTATCTCTGGTCCCGCACTTCCCCATATATTCTCCCAGAACCTTACTGCGTTCTCATCTTCTCTAGCTGTAGTCTTTTCTCCTGCATCTAGTTCGTTGTAAAATCTTCCTTCTTGGGTCTTTTGCCTGTTTCGCCTTTGCCCTATATTTTCTCAGCTTCTGCAACTAATCTCTGCTTAAGCTCTTCTCTTGCAGTTTCTATAGACTTGCCCTTACTTACCCTGCACTTGCCCTGATCTTTCCTATTTGCTGCCTAATCCCTGCCACTTTATTCTCAATTCTCTCCCATACTGGCTTTTGTCTCTCTTATCTTCTTGTCGTCTTTTCTTCTTTATGTCCATGCCTACATTCTTCAGCACTTCTCATGCGCCTGCATACACTAAGCTATTTAATTCTGTGACACTCCTAGAATCTATCCTCTCCAACATTTTATTGACCTTTGCTGTCTCTACTGCTAGCTTGCTTTTCTTGGAACAGGCAACCTAGTTCTCTCACCTATTTCTTCCTTCATCTTTTCCTTTATTGCTGCTGCAGTTTCTGCTTCTACAGGTTCTACTGCCTCCGCCACTTCTGTAACAACGTCTATCACTTCATCTTCCCTTTGCTTAGCCTGTTCAACACTTTTTTCCCCCTACTCTCATCCAAATGTAACTTTTGCACTTATCCTGCAAGCCTCTGCTCTGTAACTTCTAAGCCCGTTCCTGGCTTCCTCCTTTCTTCCAACATTCTCTTCATGTAACCCCTCTCATCTGGCCTGCTTCTTCTGTAACACTCCAGTGCTGTTCTATTCTGCTCATCTGTCAGCTTATGCCGTCGTCCATTGCTCTGTGTGGATCCTATACTACCACTTCTCGAGTCCACACTCCCGATTGTTGAGTCCGCCTGACCGGAGATTCTTCGCACCCTCTGACCATNCTTCTTTATGTCCATGCCTACATTCTTCAGCCCTTCCCATGCGCCTGCATACACTAAGCTATTTACTTCTGTGACACTCCTAGAATCTATCCTCTCCAACATTTTATTGACCTTTGCTGTCTCTACTGCTAGCTTGCTTTTCTTGGAACAGGCAACCTAGTTCTCTCACCTATTTCTTCCTTCATCTTTTCCTTTATTGCTGCTGCAGTTTCTGCTTCTACAGGTTCTACTGCCTCCGCCACTTCTGTAACAACGTCTATCACTTCATCTTCCCTTTGCTTAGCCTGTTCAACACTTTTTTCCCCCTACTCTCATCCAAATGTAACTTTTGCACTTATCCTGCAAGCCTCTGCTCTGTAACTTCTAAGCCCGTTCCTGGCTTCCTCCTTTCTTCCAACATTCTCTTCATGTAACCCCTCTCATCTGGCCTGCTTCTTCTGTAACACTCCAGTGCTGTTCTATTCTGCTCATCTGTCAGCTTATGCCGTCGTCCATTGCTCTGTGTGGATCCTATACTACCACTTCTCGAGTCCACACTCCCGATTGTTGAGTCCGCCTGACCGGAGATTCTTCGCACCCTCTGACCATTTAAGGCCTGCCGGGGACTTAGAGCCTTTTCTTTTGTTACTTTCATATTAGGAAAGGGTCGCTGCAGGGCTCTAACCCGGGTCTTCGTGATCCCAGTTTCGCGTTCTACCCCTTGGCCACTGGGGCCCTTTATTATTATTATTATTATTATTATTATTATTATTATTATTATTATTGTTGTTGTTGCGTTTTTAAACAACGACAAATCAAACTTTTATATAATTTATAGTATAGTAGTATCAATGCTACTTCAAACCTATTGCTATTTTTAATACTAATTTTCGGAATTTTGGTATTCAGGAAACCCTACACCAGGAAAAATTTCATTTTCTCTGATAATAATTTACAAATCTTTGGACACATAATTGTAAGTTAGATTCGAAGTAGTCATTAAACGAACAATTAAAGTATTCAGCGAAAATTTTTTATTTAGTTAAATGTAGACAATTATATTAGCGAGATTAAATTTTGATAGTGTTACCTCGACAATGCTCGGATAAGTTACTTCAGAATCGATAAAATTTGTTGTATTGTTTTTTTGAACAACGAACTAAAAAATATTATTATTAGGTATTAGATGAATGTCAAAAAGAGCAGTAAACGCAAAACGTATCCCCGAGGAAGACCCTTAGTATTAGACAGGAAATTCCAAACTGTTAAACCTGATGTGGTTTTCGAGAAAGACACTTAATTTTCAAATTTTACTGAATTGTGTTGAAAAAATATTAATTTGAATATTTGGCAGAACTTCAAGGAAAACAATGTTAACTTCCAGACTATATTTTGGACAGATTTTGCTACTTAAAATTTATTTTCGAAGTTCGATTAATTATAATAAATTGTTTTGACTTAAATAAATGAAAGAATGTTATCCTTAATAATTTCTAGAAATTTTCATCGATTTGCTACCCACTTACACTAATTTCTATTTTCAATAGGTTTTCGTTTATCTTATAATTCTTCATTATACTCAGCCATGCAGTCACGATTTAAAAAAAGCGCATGAGCTGGCCGATAAATAACAACTACCGACTGATGTTACAATATGATCTACTTAGTTTATCATTATTTTGTATCAATATAAAAGACATGTCATTTAAGATCAACAATACTGTAACAAAAGTAACATTATACAATTGAAGTTCAAAAATGAGGATTATTTTAAATAATGTTCATTGTTTTTCTTCTCTCATTTCAGATGGATTTAACAGTTGTACAAAAAGCGCAATTAGTCAAGCTTTATTATAAGAATGGTGAGGGTTCAACGGCAGCAATACGACACTATCAGACTCTTAATTACTTACGCAAACCACCGTGCACACTTAATTCATAAGTGATACAGTTAAACGAACAAATTGCATCAACACGTCAAATCGTTGCAGCTACCAATATTCCACATGAGTGTTCATCGTATTATGCGAAATAAATTAAGTCTTCGTCCCTACAAAATCACACTGCACCAACAACTTAACGAACCAGACAAGAAGAGAGTGGAATTTGCTAATTATATGTTGGCAAATTGGGATGAAAAAGTTCTCAACATCTGTTGGAGCGACGAGGTAACGTTTTCTTTAGATGGACGCCTTAACCGGCATAACTGCGTTATATATAGTGAGATGAATCCCAGAATGTGTGAATGAAGATTTTTGCATAGCCTCAAGGTGATGGTTTAGGCTGGATTGAGCCCACTATTTGCTTTACCTCCAATTGTTTTTGACGAAACTGTGAACGCTCAAAGTTACCTGCGGTTACTGGAGCAGCATGTGGTACCTTTCTTACGCAGGAAGAGGAAATTATCGAGAGTTATTTTCCAAGACAGCGCGCCACCGCATTACAGTCGCCTGGTGATAGATTTTCTGAAAAGAACCTTTCCGGATCGGGTTATTGGCTGGAGGTTTGAGGTTAACTGGACGCTAGGTCTCCAGATTTGTCGCAATTAGATTATTGGTTTTGGTCTTTGTTGAAAGACAGAATATATAGCGCTGGTCAACCTAATGATATCGCACATCTAAAACGGCGCATACAAGAAGAACAAGCCCATATCACTCCTTGCGAATATGGAGCAGCCATTTATCATCTCAAAAGACGACTGAAATTATTGATTGAGAACAATGGAGATCCGATTGAACATTATTTATAATAATCCTCAAGTTTGAACTTTAATTGTATAATGTTACTTTTGTTAAAGTATTGTTGATCTTAAATGACATGTCTTTTATATTGATACAACATAATGATAAACAAGGTAGATCGTATTGTAACATCAGTCGGTAGTTGTTGTTATTTATCGGCCAGTTCATGCGATTTTCGTGTTTACTAGTGATTAGTTGCTTTCATGTCTGTACATATTGTAAATACGCATTGTATATAAGACACACCAAAGCATCTGTAAATAGAGAAAAAAGTTCAGTTAAATTAAGTTCTCTTGTTACTAAGGTGGAATCACTGTTGCTCTAGTCAATGTTCACCTCAGCGACCTTCTGCTTTGACATTAAGTCCTCTGGCATAGTTCTCTCTAGATTCAACCCAGTGATTCTACAATATGGAATTGAGTCCGACGTTACCGTTTTTTTAATTTAGAAAGCAAATATTTACATAAGCGCCTCTTACATATTTGGTAATATTTCCTAGGTATTTAATTCTTGATTTACTGTTCATTTAGTCCGGTAACTCCTAGTCGACATTTTCAACATTCTATAACAGTAGTTCCCAACCGTTTTTACATGACGGCACACTATCAAGTTTCATAAATGTTAGCGTCTCTTCAGTTACAAATCAAATTTTTTAATCTAATTCTTTAATGGTGAATTGATGCTCCAAATCACTACTCTATACATCTATCTTTTACGTAAGATAAACTAAGATAACTTTTATTTAATGTATAGATAAAAATCTATATCAAAAATCTGACTGGTGAAATTCGTAGCATTTTAGAGTTTTACTATGTTAATTAAATTTAATGTGTCTATGAGCAAAGCGCTTAGATGCATCACCAATGTTTTATCAACCATTTATATACTGTTAACAAGATTAACAATAGATTGCACAACGTCTAACTAGAGGTGTATCGAATAACGTAAATGGAATTTTTTAAGCGTGGTAAATCAAGGTTTAATATTTTAATATTACATTTCATATATCATACAAGAGAATTATTTGTACACGTTTAACATGGCGAAAAATGTGTGCGGTATTACAAGTGCATTCTATGCAAATTCTTTTGTCACAGCATTTCCGTTGCTAGTGCAAACTGTTAATTTTAATTAATTGAACAACTGATATTAGTGTTTATTAAAACAAATGAAAATTTGATTGTCTGAAGGGTGTTTGATATATTCGCCAACTTCTAATTAGGGTTAAACGGGTTTTTGGCATTTCCTGAGAACTAGGGTTAGCGGGATTAAAATTTTTGTGATCCTCATTCATTTGGTCTCATTAGATTTGATCCCTGCGGTCCTAATCTCTTGTTAGTTCCAGCCATATTAAAATGCATGCTTTGCATTGCTATAATAATGTAGAATTACTGAGAAAATTATGTAATGAACATAATGGAACATAATATTCCTTAAAATTTTCGACATAGTTAATCGGATTCGAAAACTTGTCCGACGTACAGAACCCTCTACTTTTAAATAAATGTAGTAGCAAATGACAAGTTTTTGAGTCCTTTGAATAATCTTAAAATCAATTTGATGTTCTATTCTTCCGTGCATTTCAAAACGCAGCTTGCCGATTAGCGGGTATTCTACTTTATACTTCTAACTTTCAAATTATTTTGAACATTTCGCGAAGCTCACCAAAATATGTTAATATTTATCTACTTAATTTTTGTGATATTCGTAGTCAAATTATCAAAAAAAAGTTCATTCGAATTTCTAATATTATTTTAAGCTCTTTAATATAGAATTAAATCAGCATAACTTCTACTGTTTCTTTAATTTTTTGGTATAATTCGTAATTCATTTAGGGGCACCAAGATGATGCAGATCTATATAATGACGTTCTTGCACCAACACATAAAGTTACTGTAAAAACAGAAGATTTACATGACTATACGAATTATTCCCAAATCAGTGCGAAAAGTTCACAACCTGGTTGGGTTAAACGGGTTTCTGTTTATGTCGGAAATCTTACATGGGTATTCTGCATTATCTTAGTTTAATTATTGATTATATGCTTAGTGGACTACTGACCAGAATTTGACAGATGCAATCCATGAAGCGGGTGTTTTGGATTTGCTCGACATTAAATTTCATGAAAATAGAGTAAATGGCCAGAGCAAAGGGTAAAATTCTATACTTGCAATTAGTATTGTTACTGGTAGTTTTATTACTGAAATTACTAAACTGCTTGTTGTTGCATATTGAATTCAACGTGCTTTTATTTTTTTTTCGAAACTCCTTTTTAGGTTTTGTGTAGTTCATTTGGGTTCGGACAATTCAGCACAGATTTTAATTGACAAGCTGCCAAAAATGTAGGTGAAATTTCTATTTATATGATTAATCCCAATATTTTAGTGAACTTCATTCTCAGAAACCGTTAGTTACGCCTTGCAATAAACAACATCTTTCACAATTCGAAAAACAAGCCCGACGTAAGAAAGTTTCCATGCATTCCTTAATTTTAACATTGTCCTTATATTTCCTTTTTAAGTTGTTTCTCCAATTTTATTAATTTGAATTTTATTTTCATATATTAATTCAGTATAAACCACAACAACTACTGTTTCTTTGTATGTTTAATGTTTTCAAACTTAGATATATTGTATTGAATACGTTTAATGAGGTTTCTATTTTGAAAGAAAGTTTTTTATTTTTTCATGAATCTAAAATTACTACTGCATGTTTTTCCTATAATTTCTATACAAATGTAAATTTTGATGAAAAATTTGTAATGGCTGGTTTATTAATAATTACACTTTAGACCCTGGGTTTCAATTATTCCTGCTCAAGCCAGAAAGCAAATAATTGAAGGCTGTAAACAAAAAATTTCCAAAATATTGAGAGCAAAATTAATACAGACTCAAAGTTAAAATGTTTATTTTGTGTTTAAAAATTTGCCCACTCATGCCTTCATTATACATTTCGGGTATGTTTAATGCACAAATTTTAGTTATGCTATTGTTCTCAATTCACTCGTTAATCTTGGTAGAAAATTCGGGGTTAGCTCATAGTACACAGTCAAGTCAATTCGTTGTTTTGTACCACGTCAAAATGGGAAGATGAGGGTTTGGTGTACACATTGAGTAATGCAATTTTATACCGTGCCTAATGACTTTCATTTCAACATATTTACTTTTTGACTAAAATAAAATGCTTGTAGTAACATTTCTTACATTTTTATTTTTCGTTGATTTTTGTTGAAATCATGTTACTAAATTGCTTGTATTTTGGGTATTTTACATATCTATAATATTAGTGTAATTTTCTATTTATAGCTAGCCACACGGAAACTACTCGTTCCAGTTCAACACGTAGCAGTTCACAAACTTCAACTTTTGGCTCTAGCAATTCAAATTCAAGTAATATGCCTCAATTTCCAACTCCAAACATTATTCCTCCTGGAATCCCCCCAATGCCTGGAGTATTGCCGCCAATGCCACCAGGAATGCCTCCAATGATTCCTCCGCCATTTGACCCTAAAAGTATGTCTGCAGGAATGATGCCTCCTATTCCTCCTTTTATGGCTGCAATGTCCGGTGGACCTATGCCTCACATAAACCCAGCAGCATTCCTTGGAGCACAAATGGGTGGCGACAGTCGACGTTCGAACAGGTATTATTTGTGATTTTTCGCATTTTATGAAAGATGTTCAGCAAATCAACTTATTTACCCTAAATTTTCAAATTTAGTCCACCTATAAGCGATGCAGAATTTGAAGAAGTAATGAATAGAAATCGTCAAGTATCATCAACAGCTATCACGCGTGCACGATTGGATGCTAGTCGGGGTAATTTTTTGTGGAAAGTGACTGTTTTTTTGCCAAAATAATGTTTCTGGTAATATGGTATTCTGCTAACCGTCGTCAAATGATCGATATTTTAATATACACCCATATATATATATA
>CABFPE010000088.1:147723-179685 GCA_900660155.1 Hofstenia miamia
AATATATATATATATATATATATATATATATAGAGAGAGAGAGAGAGAGATACGCTGTGACGCCTTTTTTCAATTTATAGATACGCTGGGGATATTTTCTTAAAAATATAGATACGTTGTAGACAGTTTTCTATGCTTGGCAACATTTAACAGCATATAGTTGTAAAGCATTACTAGAAAATACCTACAACAATATTGTATTGTGCATTAGACTTAGACGCGAGCCTAACTTTATAATTGCAGCCCATCCAGACGCCCGAATTTTCAAAAGGCTTGGATCACGGCCCACACGCGTCCTGTAAAGTGTATTTTTGCCTGAATTTTCCCCACACTTTTATCCACAGGGATTTCCCAGCTATTTATATCACAGCTTGCTTTGTGCTTCTACAAATATTTCAAACATTCAACAGCAGTTCCAGATTTAAGGCATCTGCGAAAGTCTGGCTTTTTTCGCTGACCAATTAGGGCGACATTCGACCATTTCAGTCGATATCTGAACAATATCAAGCATAATAAATAAATTCTAAATTGAATTAAAGAAGAATATTTCAAATACATTATCACATATATTTCGTTACTTACTATAATAACAGCAGATTAATTGCAAAATTACAAAATGTCGACTATTTATACAAGTGCTAGCAAGAGCGTACCCAGGATTTTCTGACGGAAAGGGAAGGGGGACATCTCAGCAGTAATCATGTGAGTCACAAAAGCAATTCTGGACTTAGTTTTTAACTTTTTTTGATTATTTTGCAGATTTTTTTTATCTAGCTAATAAAAATCAATTTTTAAAATCTTACGGGGGACATTGCGCGTTGTTCCCCCTTACGTACATCACTGTTTGCTAGTGCTAGTTAATAATTAACACTAATTTTTTGTAGCGGAAAATGTTCTTCTAAACAGTTTAATTGATAATTTTGCTTAGTTTTGTAAAATATGCTCGAATAATCATTGTTAACTGGGATCATATATGACGCCAATTGTCAGTTGTAAATTTATAATTGTAGCAAGTTTAGAGACTCGCATTTTCAAAAGCCTTCGCCCAAATTTGTCCAACAGTGTTTTTCTTGCCTGAATTTTTCTGCAACTATTTCGGACTCATTTTGCCTGAAATATACGTACAATTAATTTGCAAAATTTGATAAGGTGATAATATGATAATGTCTTTAGTCTATCACTTTGAATTGGTAGAACAATGAATTCTTTGAACATCGTGCGCTAGACATATGCAGCACATGTTATATATATATTCTTATTCTAAATTTGTAATACCACTTACCAATTCAAAAATAATGTATGGGATTGGGTATGTATGCGTGCGACATGTATATTCATTTGGGCTTACATATCCTTTGTTGTTTCATTTTAAATTTTAGGAGAGTATGAAGATTCAAAACGCACTTTAAAGTTAGCAATTAAATTAATCAAGCAATCGAAGGTGTCGGATGATCATCGGTGTAAGGTATGGCACTTCAAAAAAGAAATAAACAAATTTCATTAAATACCTAAATTTGTCACTGCGTAGATCAACACCAAATCCTTTGAATAGCTTAAGACTGATATCTTTAAAAATACTTTAAACTTCTGCAGTAATGTCGCTTCCTAATTTCACTGAATTGAGACAATACCTTTATCGTGCACACTGTTATCTTTAATATTGAAATTTGTTTTTCTTGCATCTGTTAGTTTTGATGATCAACAGTCTTTTAGTCACTCATTGGACAATTGGACGATTGTCTACGTGAGATATCAAATGAAAGTTATCGCGAGGGTGGACACAGAGAGTACGAATGTTCATCAAATTTAAACAATACTTACTCAATCGTTTTAGTCGTAGAAAACGAAGTCATTCTGGTGATCGCAGTGATCGACGATTTGATAGGTACAGGTCACGTTCTCGAGAACGTTATGATCGTGATCGTTCACGGGAGCGCTATCGTGATCGTAGTCGAAGCAGAGAACACGACAGACGCGATTATAGACGTTGATATGTAAGTAACTGTTTTTCTCTGGGTAGTTTCAGATTTAGTTTTATTACTTTAGGTTCTGAAAAATACTTTTTTTATTAAAATAATGTGTTTATATTAGTCAATCAATTTACAAATACCGGGTGTCATCTAATTATCTGAAATAAGTTAGAAATTTGTTTTAGATTCAGGGGTCAGAAAAATGCAATAATTTTTTAAAGAATAAACGTTATATTGTCACCATTTCTGTAGTGATTAAGATATCCATTTTTGAAGATATGGCTTCGTTTAGGTTGATCTTGCGTAGTAACGGTTGTAAATATTTGTTTAGAAATTCCTCAAAAATCCGTGCGTTAATTGATTGTGCTAAATACTTTATAAGTTATCGAATACTTCTTGGTAAATCTGGTCAGAGCAAATTTCCGTTAATTGGTTTGCTCTTGAATAAATGGAGGTAGTCTTTGTTTTACACATTTAATTGCATAACCTTCTTTGTTGACTTCATTGCTGTTTAGGAAAAATTATGCTTTTAAATGTCCTTTTCACTTTAAAAGATGGTGCTGAATTTAACAGCATTTCATATATTGGTATAGCGTAAAGAAAAAATAGCTTTCATCAGTCATTATTCTCATTGGCTCATTAAGATGTCTAAATTGTCTCTCTATTAAATTTTCTGTAACTTCTGATATCATTGGAGCACTTGCTGTATTTTTTGCGTTGTTGCATCTCTTAGGTTTCGTTTTGATTTGTCATCTATTAATTTAATTGATTCGTCAGATGACCCTGTAGGAATTACACTGAGAAATATTATTTTGCTTTAAGCATTTAGATATAGAATATGTTGACATCTTTGGGGGAACTCTTGAAATTCGATTTATAACTCTTGCTTTTGCTGTTCCTATCATGAAATAATTGATTCGCTAAAATTGCAACATTTCATTTCATCAACACTAAAATCATAGTTATACTTAATGCTAACATAAACTAGTCTTTCTTTTAAGAGGGGAGTATAATAAATGCAATTGACAGAAGTAAATAGTTAATATCTTAAAAAAATTTATAGTAAAAAAAATTCCAAATAAATTTTGAAAAGCATGGTTAAAATAAATATTTTAAAAAAATCATTATTAAAGACATTACAAATTTTATAATAGATAATGGAAAAATATTGTTATTACACAGATTAATTAGATTTCAGTTATGCCTCCAATTTCACTGTCCGACCTAAAAAATTTGAGTGATGCCCAGTTTACCTCGGCTGTTGGTGGTCTGAAGAAAGACGCCATCATTTCGTTGTTACTCCAAGCTGTCTCTTCTCTCTCTACCTCAACTCCGTCCTCCAATGATGACCCTGGTGTCATATCATCCTTGTCTGAATCCCTCACAAAGCTTTCCTCTGATGTTTCCTCACTACAATCTCAAATGTTCTCCTACAGTGCTGCTGCCTCACGTTCTGTCTCATCTCTCCCCAATCATCCTGCTCCAAGTTTCACACCCGCGCTTGCTACTACTCCTGCTCTACCGCATCGTCCTCGTCCAGTTTTTGGTTCTAGTGCTTCCTGCTGTCTCCCTGCTGTTCCAGTTAGTTCACTCCCGCCGCCTCCCCGCTTTGCTGTCTCTGTGTCCACCTCAGATGTTGCTGACCACCTTCGTTCCTCCTCTCTACAATTTGATGATGTCATTTCCATTCCTCCACGACCTGACTCTCCATTTGTATCCTTCCATGTTGTTTGCGATCAAGTGTCTCATCGTGCACTCATGAATCCTGATGTGTGGTCTGAAGGCGTCTTGATTCGTTATTACCGCCTCTCTGACGAAGAGCGCAAATCTTTTGGCCTTCGTCCCCGCCGCCGTAATGCGCCTCGCCGTGACTGACAATCTCACTCTGATCTTCCTCCTCCCCGTAACTCTGGCTTTTCCGTATTGCTTGCCAATGCCCACAGTCTTGTATCTTTGAACCGTTGTCTCAGTTTTTACAATTTATTCTTGCTGTCTCCTGTTGACTTTATTTTCATCACTGAAACCTGGCTTGTTCCTGCCGTTGCTGACATATTCGACATAGCTGTAATCTCTGTTCCTGCTAAGCTGTCAGATCACTCGTTCATCCGCTTCAATCTGTCTGTCAACTACTTCTCCATCTGCTAATCCGGCTGCTCCACAATATGCTCGATTTAACAGTGACTTTGTCACTTAATGCTGCTCTCTCATCTTCGCTCCCCGTGTTTTTAGTTTCCTTCTCAGTTGACGATGGGCTCACTTTTTTACATCAAGTTATTTCTTCTTATGTTTCTCGTCGGCGGAAAAATCGTGCTTCTCTTCCTTTCTATTTTTCCTCCCTTACTGTGCACTCCTTGAATAAATTAGAGTCTTACAAACGCCATTCTGGTGTACTACTGCTTCTCCGAAGCTTGCTTCTCTCACAGAAGATGTTATTGATTTTATGGAACTTGACAACGTCTCTTTTCTCGTTCGGTTCTCTTCAAGACTCTTATTCCTTTCTGCGTTCTCTTCATTCCAAGCCTGAGCTCCCCAATTTGAGATGGAATCTTCTCTCTGTTCACTCTGACCTGGAGAAAGCTGATCTGTTCAACGCGTATTTTGCCTCTCTTCTCTGTACCTGTCTCCATGTGCCCTGGTCCCCGCCTGCTGTCTCCCTGCTAATCCGACTTCGTGATATTGACTTCAGCGCCCATGATATTTCTCTCATGCTTAAGTCTTGCAAGTTGTCTGGTCCTTGCTATCCTGACGGTGTCCCTTCCTTTGTAATTCATGAAACCTCCTCCACGCTTTCTATCAATTTAAAGCATCTTTACCTCTTCATTTGCTCCTCTAAGTGCTATCCCGCCTGTTGGAAGACATCTTGGATTTCTCCGCTGTTAAAATCTAATCAGCTTCCCTCCTCGCAGGTCACGTCCTGCCGCCCAATAGCTATTCTATCTCGACTGTTTATCATCTTTGAACGCCTTGTTTTTCGTTATGTATTCCCAAAAATTCGTCACCTCATCTCTTCTCAGCATGGCAACCTTCCTGGCCGCTCTACGATTATCAACCTGCTCACTCTGATCGAAAACTGCTACTTTCACTCTGATAGTAATGATCCTGGTTGTATTATCTTTCTTGACATCTCAAAAGCGTTTGATCGCCTCTCTCATTCCATCCTGCTTGACAAGTTACGTTTTGATGTGGATTTCATCGAACTGTTCCAGTCTTTCCTGACCAATCGCCACCAGTGTGTCAAAATCAACTCGTCTATCTCTGCTCCTTTCCCCGTTACTAGTGGTCCCCTCAAGGCTCAGTGTTTGCTGTTTTTTCTTTCTCGTTGCCATTAACGACCTTCCTCATTCTGTTCTCAACTCGTCTCTTGCCTGTTGTATGCCGACGACACTGCGATTTTTGATTTTGGTTGGTATTTTGCTTCTAACATTTCTTCTGATCTTGAGCACTTGTCTACTTGGTCCTCTGTCAACCATCTTGATTTTAGCACTACCAAGACATGTGGTATTTCCTTTTCTGTAGCTCCCCCTTCTGATTTGCCTCTACCTGTGAACTTTGCGTCTCATCACACTCATCTTGGAGTTCAACTTGCTGCAAACTTAAATTGGACTGGAAATGTGTCTTTGCGTCTCCGCAAAGCTAATTCCTCCCTATTTGCCCTTTTCCGTAATGTTCCTTTAATACGTCGTCCGCTGTGAAACTCTCTTTGTTCAAGTCCATTCCTCGCGCCATTTTTCTATACGCATCTCCTTGTTGGTGGCCTTCTCGTGCTTTGTTCCACTCAATGGAACGTTTCCAGAAACGCGCTTTCAAATGGATTTCCCTTTGGCCTATAAAGATGCTCTGCTGAAATTCTCCACTCTCCCGCTGTCACTCTACTTCCATGCCTGTGATCTCCTCCCGTTCAATCGACTACTGACTCGCAAATTGGATCTTGATCCTTTTATATTTCATTAAGTTCTCTAATTCCTGCTGCATTCGCTCTGATGATGTTGTCACCTTCTCCATTCGCCGTATGAAGAAACATCGCACCCTTCACTCGTTTTTCAATCGTGCTTGTACTGCTGCTAATTGCATCTTGTCTCTCAACCCTCCAACAGCGATTGATTTCTTTTCTCCACCACCGAGCTTCAAGAAATCTTTGATGGCTTTCCTCTTTGCTGAGCCCTTCTCCAACTTCGCTTACTCTTCAATTTGCTCCTATTTCATCTCCTGTGACTGTCCTCGCTGCCGTAAAACTTGACTTGTTTTTATTTTTTTTGTTGTGTATGCCTTCAGCGGCTAAATAAAGTCATTCATTATTATTATTATTATTATTATTATTATTATTATTATTATTATTATCATTATTACAAAATGCTACTCCTTCATGGATTTCTAAATAATTTTATTTATTTTCATAGCATTATTTACTTATTCGCTGCTATAGTTTAAAAATTTATGAATTGTTTTTTATTTTTACATTTTTAGTATTATTTTTTTTAATTTATTCCATAACAAATTCAAAAATACAAAAAATTAAATAAAAAATTTAGAAACTATAAATTAATTTTTTCATTCCATAAACTTTGAAGATTTATCTAATTTCAACATTCTGAACAATTTTCTAGCTTCTAAAATATATATATTTAAAGAATGGTAGTATTATAAATGCAAAAAATAGACACATTAAAACTGAATTTTAAAGGAATTTTTTAAATTACAGTGCCCAAACAAACTCATTATCTTTCATACATATATATATATATTGATAATGAACTTTGATTGTTTAAAATACTTTCATACACTACATGTATAATGTGATTTTGCACTTTTAAAGCAATGTCTAAATTTGTTGCATGTCAAAATATATTGACATATATGCATGATAAAACTATTAATGCAGTCATGTAAGTTATGCTAAACATTTTCCGCAACAATATTTAAAAATGTACTCCTACAAATTATGAAAAAAATGTTTTC
Organism: Hofstenia miamia; assembly: GCA_900660155.1. Taxonomy (NCBI): domain Eukaryota; kingdom Metazoa; phylum Xenacoelomorpha; order Acoela; family Hofsteniidae; genus Hofstenia; species Hofstenia miamia. Next base: position 154,650 of record CABFPE010000088.1, read on the forward strand.
CAAAGATTAAGTTAACGTTTATTCAGAACTGTCAAAATATATTGACAACAAAGTTTATTTTTAACATTTTCTCTACAGAATGCAATTAATCATCATTTCTTTAAATTTTTCATACCATTTTTAATAGTGATCTCAGAAATTTTTTTATCAAATTGTTTATAATAATATAGGCTATGTCTGTCAAAATATCCTGACATTACAAATAAGGATGTGTGTTATTTAATCATACAGAATTTACTGTTGTATTAATTTAAAATATCTCTGAATAGAAAAGACTTTTTGAAGGAAAAATTAATTTTAAAAAAATTCATTGAATTATTATACTCTCCCCTTAAAATAAGCGTTTTAAACTATTTCGTATATTTAGTGAATACCCTACTTTGTAGCGTGAACTTATTGGCTATCCCTTCTCTGTAGAAGTTAACATTTTTAGTAACATCAATTTTGCAACATATCTCATATATCAAATATTGTAATGGGCTTACTATTACATTAAAAATATAATTGTAATTGTTTTGCTGATTTTTTTTATTGTCAGTGAAATTTGTGGATTACGTACGATAAAACTTCGAATATAATGCGCACTTTTTTACTCAAAAATTTATTGAAAATTAGGGGGTGCGCATTATACATAGGAAGAAATTTTTGAGAAAAAGTTGATGTAATAAAAAAATTTATTTACAAGGTAGGTTTCAATAGTGTCAGATAAGGGATCGGCTAAACCACAATTTCATCATCACTGCCTAAATCATTCATAAAATTGTCCATTGAGTTATCTAAAGCATAGTCATCATGATAGTAAATGTTATCAGCATCAATAGTGTCAGGTAAGGGATCGGCTTCTTCTGCATCGAAAATGGCATCATCTTCTGTGCCATCGAGGGCATTTGAAATGCAGCATTTGAGAAATCCTCGTTTGATATCAGGATCGAGGTCTTTCCAAACTTTAAGGATCCACTCTGTGCGCATCCGACCTCTTTTTGTGTAGGTGTGCTCCCCATCAAACAGTCATGTGCTCCACAAACGTCTGAGAGCATCTTTGACAGGTTTATTTACTGTCACATAAAGAGGTTGAAGCATTTTCGTCATTCCACCGGGAATAATGGCCAGATCAGTGCGGTCATTGGAAATGTAATTTTTAACAGACTCCATTCGATGACAACGAAATGCATCAAGGACTAGAAGAGATGATTTTCTGCGGAGGCCTTTCGGTCGCTTTATCCATACAGTTTTGAGCTAGTCTATTGTGAGTGCCTCATCCATCCAACCTTTAGGGTAAACACGCACATGGACACCAGCGGGAAAGTCCACATTCTTTGGCAACGTCTTGCGTTTATAGATAATGTAGGAGTCGAGTTTACCACCATAAGCCTTGCAGAATAGAATGACGGAGAAACTGGACTTCTCATGTCCAGTTGTACAAATCGACACTGAGCTGGCACCTTTAATATCGAGCGTTCGGTCATACAGATTGTCAAATGTAAGTGGTGTTTGGTCAGCATTGCCAATTAAGGAGAGGTCATAGGCATGCTGTTTTCGCAATTTGATGATGAATATCTGGAATTCCAACAGTCTGGCTTCGAAGTCGGCGGCGAACTGAGAGGTTGTTTCTCTTCATGAAGCGGTCGCCCCATCCACGTGAAGCTTTGAAACCGACCATAACAGGTATTGTCTGTGACAGCTGAACAGCTTTAACACTCACTTCTGAGATTGTAACATCTCCACCTTGTCGCCTATCAGTCACCCATTCGAGCAAACGGTCTTCAAGTTGTAGATACTGAGCTGAACGACCACGGTTACACTTTTTACTACGAAGCATTTTCTTTAGCTTTTCCTTTTGCTGTTTCCAAAGTCGTACATTTGATTCTGGTATGTCGAATTCACGTGATTTTGTTCTATTACCATGAACTTCAGCGTAAGCAATAAGTTTCAATTTCTCTGAACCTGTGTATGCAGAACTAGGCATTGTGATAATAAACACTGATTTTAACTGTATGGCTATTTTTATCAACATTATAATTGCGCCATCGGTAGTTAACACAACTGACAGAATTGCAATTGATTTAATCTACCTACCTATTAGCGTGTGTGAGTGGGTGAACTATCGATTTGCAATTACAACTGATTTTAAGCTAAACTTACGTATATAAAGAATTGGGGGTGCGCATTATACATAGGTCTACAATTTTATGCATTACGCAACAACTTAAAAGTTAGGGTGCGCATTACACAGGGGCACAGTATATTCGAAGTTTTGCGGTATTTCAAATTTTCAATCACTTTTCAGAGTTTTAATAGCCATGAGGCATTAATATATCCTGATTCTCCTGCAAAAATGATTTTTTAAATTTCTCTCTCATTTCGCAGTTAGTTTTACTAGTTTATGAGCCGCATTTTATTGAAAATTTTATATTTTAAAATATTCGGAAAGCAAATTGCACAAATCGAAGCAGGAATTTTATTGATTTGCTTGTAAGATACATAATAATGAAATATTTTAGCATGGCACAAAACGCTTATGCATGAATCATTCTCTCATTATTTTTCAAATGTTGTTTATCCTTCGAAGTTTATGTCCATTCTAAAATCCTTATTTGTTTTATTTAAATTATCATCTATATATATATATATATATATATATATATATATATATATATATATATGTTTTATATATATATATATATATATATATATATATATATATATATATATATGTATATATATGGTTTATATATATATATATATATATATGTACTAAATCATTTAACGTTTTAATGTAAAAATTCTATTTTATGAAAAGGTAGATTATTCGTTTTCATTATTCAGATGGTTTTGTTAAATCATTTGTGAAAAATTTACTTATATTTAAAAAACTCATTAAACTCAAAATGTTATATTGAAAAGTTTTAATGAAATTAGCTTATTTAGCATTCATACGTTTTCAATGTAGCTACTAAAAATTTTTTAAATCGTTATTTTTAATCTATATTTTCATTTACTTTTAGTTTATAAGTTTAGATTAAAATCCATGTTGTAGCATTCAACCATTTGAAGTATTTACTCGTAATCATAGAGCCTTACTAACCTGAAATGTAGTGTTTAAATATTAGGCATGGGCCTTGACACGCTTGTTAATTATTTCTTAATGTAATCATATCCCTCATAGGACGAACATCATCAACCGAGTGCCGTCAGTTGGGATCGAATTTGAAAGCGTTACAATTTTGTACCTAGTGTTTTATTGTACATCTCATGGTTAACAAACCTTTTGTGTAAACATTACATCGCGAATTTTGCTCATAAATTTAAATATGAATATCTATTTGATTGTCTTGCATGGCAATTAATGTTTTGTTCACTTTACGAGTAAGACTGCTACGCAAGAGCTAGTTTATTTTGAACAATAGTTTGTCAACGTAGACTAGTGGTCGACGGTAGAAATTCCTACTCTTTTACTGACTTTATTAGGCAGAATTTTGAAGTTGATTTTAAAGATTTATTTGAAGTTAACGGTATCTTGAAGCCGTCAGGTTAACAGAGTGACCCTACACATTTATATTTAGGCAACTGAGGTTTAAGTATTTTACTTAAGTATTTTAATTGTAAAAATAGTACTGTTCAAATATGAATTTCGAACTTTTCTTTTAAGTGAAGTTACTCAAAAACACACTTTAAGACGTTGCGTACTGTTAAAAATTTGATTTTGCTTTAATAACAATGCCATAAAAACGAAAAAAGTTTAATTTTGTATTCTTGATTTTTTTTCCAATTTTTATTGGCGTTGTGCCAAATATCGTTATTCAGCCCTGTGTGCACCTCGCTAATGCCTGCAGGCGGTTAGGACGACGCTTTTATTTCATAAACCATTCAACGTGAAGCAATGTGTATGGTTTTTTGCATTTGTTCTTGTAAAAACTTATCGCGTCAGTCACATGATGCAAAATTTATGTTGTTACGCCCCATTTTTAACATTAATCGTGAAAGGCTTTTTAGCAATCGCCGTACTATACTTTTAGAGCCCATTTAATAAACTTTACATGTTTCCCATGAAATCCTCTCATCTTTTGTTCCCACCATTATTAAGTATTGAGAAAGTTTGAATTTAAATTTGGAGATAAAGTTCTTCAACTTGAGTCGAATCAAATATTTTTCGCCTTCTCTCATTGATGTGCGGTTGTTGCAACGATGGAATTTCAACACTCAACACAAAAGAGAGATGTTTGAACATGATTCGCGAATGATGAAAGTGAAAACAAGATGTATCATTCTTAGACATCCCCGTTCCCAAATATCTTCAATTAATATTCTCAATAAAATAAGCATCAGTGTTTTGAAAGACAATGCTTAATAAATATTTTATATTTGTAATTCGAAGAATTGCCGTCGAACACTTATGCAGCCGTACCAGTCTTACTTGTATGAATAAGGCTTTGTTCATTATTGTGCTGTAGCTCGAAGCTGTCAAGGTAGGTATTTTTATATTTGTATTAGTTAAGTTTCATCTACCCTAGCTTTTCAATTACCACGAAAATGTTTTAAAATTTCATATTTATTAAAATTTTGGAGTTCAATTTTTATGCTAATTTGTTATGTTTTTGTTTTTGTTTAGATCTCTTCATTTCGTAAAGACTAAAAGAACTCTTTTCCTTCGTTTAACTTTAAATGCATTTGTCATTGTTTTCAATTTGCTGTTCTGAAATATATCTTAACTTGTAAATCCCATGTTGAAAGCGTTGTTGTATAACGACTTGAATTAAATGGGCGTCCTAATTTTCTGCATTTTATAAAAGCATTTTCAGCACACTATCACGCAATTGGAAACAGCTTTCTTTGCTTATTTTAAAATATTAAAAGATCGAAATTAAGAATAAGGTTGATCAATCTCAGAACTTCAATAAATTATAAATATTAAAGGCCCTTCAACAAAATGAAAAGGAAAATTCTGTAAAAGCATTCGTATTTTACGGGTGATTATAAAAACACTTTAGTACAGGCTATTAGGAATTTTTAAACGCATTGTGAATTAAATAGAATTGGTTTTACATCGGATGAACTTTAATATTTTTAACCAAATTCCTTGTTTAAATTTATTCTTTAATGAATGTCTTTCAAGAGAACTCAATTAACCTACATTGGCTATAACGAAAAAATAATTTCGCAATCTAAAAAACCATACAATTTTTCCAAAATCAAGTTGTTTTTCGAGTTCCATAAGTGTTTCTCTATGCGCAAAGCTGCTAGTGTAGCACATGACTAGGAAAATTACTCCCGCCAGAGTTGGAATTAGGCCGGTTTTTTAGGTCCAAGCCCGTCCAAATTATTTTTCTTTTACTTCGCTGATAGTGCCTTTTGCCTCAGAGTCCCATAAGCACTACACTATGAATTTGATAGGATTATTCAAATTGCATTGTTAACCTTAATGAAATACACGAGTCATACAGAGCCGTAAGTCTGGGGTTACGGAGTTCAACCCTTCCTGGTGCAAATGTGAGCCCCTCCTGAAAATTATTGCATTTGGCTACTAAATAGTATTGAATGGGCATTTTCACAAATGTTATTAATCAAACAAAAATTTTCTAAATTTGTGCATAGATTCACTTTAAATTGCTTAGAATTTTTTTTAATTTTTGTTGTTTTCTTAGAATTGTTAAACGCTTTCATCTCACAAATTAATGAAATTTCAAAATTCAGAATGTACAATGTAAATGAAGTGTGCGCGCGCTTTTATACATTAAAGTGCTTCTATTTTAATATTTAGCTTAGACTTTCATGAAAAACAAAAACTTTGTCATTATATTGTAATGTTTAGTGAGATTATGCAGATTATTGGCATAACCGACAATGATTTATCAATGTTTGGTTTCCAGAAGTTATTAACCGGGCATGGCAAAACTAGCTGCCAATTTTGCATTGAAACCTATTATTGCTATTGGCCGTTTGCATGTAAACACACCTTAAAGAAGTACAATAGCATTTATATTGTGCTACTCTTTCATCCGAACATTTCTTAAAAATTAATTATATATGAAAGTGAAATTTAAGTTTATTTTAATTTGTATATCTATTACACGTTCTACAAAACTACTGTGGTTCACTAAAAAAATGGACAAGTTTTTACACGAATTTCCTTTAAAATGTTGATAATTTCTTTTACTATAACAATTTATGTAATTTTTTAAGAAAATATTTTCCTGCACATCCAAACAATACGATCTTTAAATGTGTGCCCGCAATCTCAGTTAGCCTTAATTCCAGAAGGCTAAAAAATTGATATTTAGAGTCATTATAATAATAGAACTATTTTTTGAAGCTAACCTCTTTAAAATATTGCAACCCTCTGCTGAGGACTATGTTTACGGCCAAGGTATCGTATATGTCACGTTTCATAAGTTCTTCCTACTTCCACCACTAATTTAGTAATATAAATATTTTATAACTAATTACTAGGATTGGAATCGCACTTTTCATCATTTAGAGAACATATCATTTCTTATATGTTCAATTACTAAATTCTCTGCCAACTAATACCAACTTACCTCAGCACAACGTAATTTGGAGTTTTCATAAACGCTCTTTGCTTGTAGCAGACAAAATTTAGATGCTAGAAGTATTGCACCAGCAAACAATGCAGGGCTGATTAAATTTGAAAACAATGCTTTTTGTCATTTGCAAAGTTTCAGTTTTCAAGTGAGTTTTCTTTTATTTCAAATATCGATTAAAACTTTAACAAATTGCTATGTCGAAATTCCGGCCCAACTAAATTCCAATTATGCTCCCTGCCATAGGTTATCATGCGGCCCTCCGAGAACTTTTATGAATCCCAACTTCTATGCAGATACTTCGTTACTGATTCAGTTCTACACAAAATATAAGTTGCATAGTAGTTCAAAAATTATTTCTCTTGAAAATCTTTCTTTGGGTTCCATTGAATTTACGTATAATATTCATCATATTTGTCCATAATTTGGAGAGGGTTGTTCACAATTATTGCTCATATTAGGAAAATTCCGTCCCTGGCAATTTGTAAGCAATAACGGGCTGTCCACTATAACCGGGGTTCCTGTAATAATTTCAACCATGGCAGCAATAATCGAAATACATAAGCACTATAAAATATAAATTAAGTAGATTAAACCAGGAATATTTCACAAAATTTCATTTCAGTCAATTAGGCATTTATAGGTCTAAAACCGCCTTTAACCCTTTCGAGTCTGTGACGATAGATGTCTTACCAGTTTATGCTGATATGTGCTGATGAGAGCTTTGTTTTGATACTTTTTTAAATCCTCCATTTTATCCAGATCTTGAATGTTGTGAAATTGGATGTAGTGCACATTCAGAAACCGTTTGTTTTAGGAAGCATCACGATTTAGTGTTAGTTAATGCTAATTAACCTTAATAAGAACATGCAGATATATTTCGACTTACAATTCATCGTCAGTTTTACAAATTATTCCCTCTAAATTTACAAGATTTTACAATAATAATGTTTTAAATTTTAAAAAGTGGCAAGTTTAATTTATAAATATAGTCTTCTTTTGTGTTCAAACTTGGTTGCAAGGATTTTATAAAAATACTCTCCATAATTTTTAAATTTCTTGATGTCTGATGTAATATGTTTGTTTCAACATTTAGTCCGCACTTAATTAGATGATTAGATATATTAGAACTGGTCTCATATTCATTCTTCTTTAATTATAATATCCAAATAATTTCTATATAAAACATCTTTTAGATCAGTAAATAATATATTTGAATAACTTAGGTGACTCATTATAAATGAATGGAAAAATTGAATTATTGCACAGGCAGGTAGTTGTTTTACTATCATTGACACTTCTTATACCTATTGTCAATTTTCGCATTATTGCATTAATGTGTGTTTCAAAATTTAGCTTCGAATAAAAAATTACTCCTAAATATTTGAAATTGTCTACAGTTGGAACCTTAACATTATTAAGATTAAGAGTTAATACTGATACATCATAATTTGTCGTAGAGGGCTGCAAAATACAAAATTCTGTTTTACTTTCATTTATAAGTAACTTATGCATGTTAAAGTACGTTGTCAAATTGTTGCAATTATTTGCTACAGATTCAATTGCTAAATGCATAGATTTATTATCGTTGAATATACAGCTATCATCGGCATATTGAATTAAATTGCAATCAGTTATCGTATGCATATCGTTTACATATATACTGAAAAGAAGAGGACCTAAAATTGTCCCCTGAGGGACACCATTGTTGACGGGTAGCCAATCCGAAAATACATCATTTACTTTAACTCTGTGGAATCTGTTTCAAATAACTAGTTATTAAATTTCTGCTAAAATCCCATACAGGATAATTTTTTATTAGTATGCTATGATCAATAGAATCAAAAGCTTTAGAAAGATCTAAGCAAGCAATAGCTACGAATTTATTTGCATCCAGTGATGATCTCCATTTTTCTGTAGCATTTAATAGAGCATCGGTAATTGAAAAATGTTTACGAAATTCAAATTGAGTGTTTGATAGTAGGTTGTACCTATTGAGATACTCCGTTATTTGGTTATGTAATATTCGCTCGAATACTTTGCTTTTTGCTGAAGTAATTGAAATTGGTCGATAATTTTTGGCATGACACGGATCGTTTTTCTTAGATAGGCGTAATGTAAGCAAGTAATTACTTTTAATGCATTCATTAAATATATAATTTAGAGGACTCGCTATAATACCTGCAGTGATTTTAAGTGCCCAAGAAGGAATTATAGAATGTAGCAAAATTACTATGAATTTGAGAACTTTTAAAATTCCTAAATGCGATATTCTTTTTACGAATAAATTCTTTACAAGTTTCGGTTAACCAAGGCTTATTTTGTGGATATTTGAGTTGCTTTTCGTAATTGAATTAATCATGATTTTCTTTTCTGAGCAAAATTTGTTGAGATAAAATTCAAAAATTTCTAAAAAATTTATCAACATTGTAGTTGAAACCAATTTTCTGAAGAGAGTGCCGATTTAAAATTATTTGTTATCGGTAGTCTTTTTACGGGTTTTTATCCACTTAATAAAATTCTAAGTAGAATAATTACGTGTAGAAAACTCATCAGATGTAATGCAGTGATCAGAAAAAGGACATTCGGATGAATAAAAATTGTAACATGCATTATTTGATTCAGAAAGCACAATGTAATCAATGTGGTGCTCGATGAAGTAATTCTAGTCGGCAATGTTTCATTAGTCAATTTTAAATTGAAAGTATTTAAGAGTAGGTCAATCTTGGACTGTTCATTAGTGTTAAAATAATTTAGGTTCCAGTCTCCAAGTAGCATTAAATATTTATTTTCAGAACAAGCTAAAGATAATTCATCTTCTAATTGCTCAATGAACTGATTAGTAAATTTCTTGTTAGGACAGTAAGCTACATTTAACAACTGCTTTTTAAAATTCGAATTTTTGATTGGATTATTAATTTCTACCCATAGAATTTCAAAATTTGTCGCTAGATTGCTTTTGATATCGTTGCGTTGCTGAGGATTAAACGATTTTGGTATTAGAAATAGAATACCCCCACTCTTTGTTTTATGTAGTGGATTGTTGATGAATCTGTCTCTCCTGAATACCGTATATGAGTCGTTTTTAAAAGACCATATGTTATAACCAAGTTTTCGAAATTGCATTTTTAAAACTTGAAATATATTGTTTAAATTCAACATTTTGCTGCTAAGATTCTGAAAGTTCAAATGTACATAGTTAACAGAGTTTTTCCTAAGATTCAGCTTTTGAAAACAAGATTCATGAGGTTACGAATTTATTTGCATCCAGTGATGATCTCCATTTTTCTGTAGCATTTAATAGAGCATCGGTAATTGAAAAATGTTTACGAAATTCAAATTGAGTGTTTGATAGTAGGTTGTACCTATTGAGATACTCCGTTATTTGGTTATGTAATATTCGCTCGAATACTTTGCTTTTTGCTGAAGTAATTGAAATTGGTCGATAATTTTTGGCATGACACGGATCGTTTTTCTTAGATAGGCGTAATGTAAGCAAGTAATTACTTTTAATGCATTCATTAAATATATAATTTAGAGGACTCGCTATAATACCTGCAGTGATTTTAAGTGCCCAAGAAGGAATTATAGAATGTAGCAAAATTACTATGAATTTGAGAACTTTTAAAATTCCTAAATGCGATNCCGTATACAGTTAGTAAGAAAAAGTATATAATCGCTGTTATTAATTTCTTTTTAAAGTTGATAATGAATGATTGATTGATTGAGATAAAGAATCGACTACTTTTACTATGAATGGATGGATTATAAACATGAAGATAGAAAAGCGATGGCAAAAGTAAATTAGTTTCATAGGTGTTAAGGGTAGCAATGAGATAAATAAAGGCAAATAGATACATTTTAGCAGTGAAAATTAATTAGAGTTTACGGTTATAGTAATTTTTCCTTAGCCTGGGCGTTTGCAGACAAAAATAAAATAATTTATACGACATGGTTAAAGTAAAAGTTTCTTAGCTGTGGAAATAGGTAGCGTGTGGTGGGCATCAAAGATGGCGGCGGCGACCTCTGAGTTTGATTAATTAGTGTTGGTTGATTAGCAAGGCGGTGCGGTGTCATAAAGTGGTAGTGATCGAGGCGCGAAACTTTCAAAAGAGGTGTTATTAGTTGGCGGGGCTTTGAACTGCATCTTGTAAATAGAGGAAGGCTCGAAAAAGGATTTAATGGCAGTGACAAATTTTCTAATCCCATACTGTGAAAGGTGAATACCGTCTGTTGAAAAAAGGCGACTGCTTACCACTTTGGGACCTAAACAAAACTTTGTGAATAGCTTAAAAATAGAGTATTTTAACTTTTCAGATAAGTTAAAAATAATCTTGTTGACTTTTACTACTTTATTGTTGCCTTGAAGCAGTCTGTTGCAGAAAGGTGGGATTTCACTTAGAAAAATCTTAGTTGGACCAAAAATATGGTTGATTGCTTTAATAAGATTAGAAAACTTAGCTGCGCGTAATTAGTTGGGTCGTTGAGGATATCATTTCTACCAATTTGCACAAAGACTGTCTTAATATGTGTTTTTGGATAAAGTTCCAATGTCTGCTGTAGCTCGGATATGGTGGCACCGAGGTACGAGTGTACAGTTACCCTTTTGTTTTTTATTATGTTGCTTGAGCGTAAAAGCCTAAACGTGGAGCTACCTAGAATTAAGTAATTAGTACCTTGTTTGATTTTACGTGGTTTTCTTGGAGGGCGAGAAATAGGATTTTTGTACGATTCTGATGATTTCATCAAGATGTTATTATTTTCTTTGGGAGCTTCTTTCTGTGCGCATGTGTTAAGGGTAGAGGATGGAGGCGTGTGATCCCTTAGAAACGAGTACAGCGCGAATAACTCGTTTCGACGGAGAGCCAGGAGTGGCGCTATAAGTTTGCAGTGCTGATCATCTTTGTTGGCGGTTGAGTCTGTGACGACTTTAAGTGTGGAGCGGAGAGCACAATCAACTGTCTTGAGAGAAGACATCGCGGCCAACTAGGGAATTAAAAAAAATCTTTTTACTTTTAATATTATATAGAAATTTCTCATTGATCTTTTATAAACTTGAGCAATATGAAAGCTTATTTATGGTAAATCCAAGATATTTCATTGTTGTTACTGAGGAATAGCAATCAATTTTAGATATATTATCAACAAATTTTCTCTTCAATGGTATAATCATTTATAGCGACTTTCTATAATTAATTTCAAATTTGTTTTCTTCATACCAAGATTTGATCTTATCATTAATTAAATGTGCTAAGTCTACATTTTCAAGAGTTGGAAGACAAATCAGTGTATCATCAGCATACTTAAGAATAGACCATTTGTAATATTTCAAGAGTCACAATTTAAAGAATCAATACATATATTGAACAGAAATGGGCCACAAACGGATCCTTGAGGAACACCTTTGTTGATCTTTTCCATATCCGAAAGTCTGTTATTATATTTAACAATTTGTCTATTCCCAAAAAAACTATCAAGCCAATTAATGATGTACGGATTTAAATGTGTTATATTGTTTAATTTTTCAAATAAAATGTAGTGATTTACATTATCAAAGGCTTTCTTGATATCAAGGCTGATTAATCTTACATAAACATAATTTTCATTTTGTATGACAGAATTCTATTTTGCAGTTCAATAACAGCATTTGTTGTTGTTCCATTTGTTCGGAATCCATGCTGATTTATATTTAAATGATTATTGTAGATATCTTTGATGTGAAAATTAAATACAAGTTTTTCAAAAGTTCTTGACAATATTGAAGGGATGCTAATTGGTCTTAAATTATGTAGTGTTGTCTGTTGTGATTTTTGAATTGGTATTATTATAGTAGTTTTCCATATTTTCGGGAATTTTGCAGTTCTTAGCGATTCCGTAAATATATAATGAACTATTGGTGTAATTATATACGAAGATTTTTTAATAAACCAGTATGTATTCCGTCGTATCCTGTTGATTGTTTTGACACTTTTCTAGGTTGTTTGTAATTCAAATCATTTGATATATTAGAAAACATTTTGTTGATTTCATTTGCATCAAATTCTTTATTCATCTTTGATAGTGTATTGAGTCACATAAGTTGATTTACAGAAGCCCACCATTTTTTTGGATTTTTCCTTGAAATACGTCTATTAATTTCGTTATTAATTCTTTCAAATAAAGAATTTTCTTTGTGGTAATGGAGGATAAGCATTAATTTTTAGTTTTTTTTCAAAAAATTTTTTTTTTCAAGAGTCATAACAATTAAATCCTTGTTTGTCATTTTAACATTAATGATTGGACATGCTCTGTCAATGCAACTCTTGATTGTCTTACAAAATAATGCAGTCCCTTCATAAATATCGTATCGTATGATTTCTTCAAATTCTTCAAAATTTATATCATTCATTAAACAATTTAGTTTTTCAATATTTTTTCCATTAATAATTTGAAATGGAATTGTCACTTTTTCTATACCTGTTATAAGTGAAGGTTCTGCTATTAATCCAAGATGATCTGTAGAAACCCCTGCTTGAAATCTATAACAATTTTTATATAAATTAGGATGAGAGGTTATAACGTTATCTAGGTTTCTGAATTTTCTTGTATTTTTATGATTGAGTTTTGTCATACATATAGAACTTGACAGCTCATCAACATTGAGATCATTAAAGTCACCACCAATAATAAAAAAATAATGCCTGGTTACTTAAAATTAAATTTTCTATGCAATCAGAGAGACAATCTCGCACTTCATTTTTCTTAGCAACCGTTAAATTTGGTGGATTATACAATTCGGCAATATACATCAACTTTACATTAAACAGTATTTTGATCCACAATAATTCTATATTAATTGCTTCAGTAAATATTACGAGATTACTTTCAATATTGCTTTTAACATAAATACATCACCACCACCTCTGTGCCTCTTATCCGAAATTTCCCGATCTTTTCTAAAACAAAAATATCCAGCCAGTAGAGGATAACTTTCAGATATTTCACAGTCAAACCAAGTTTCATTAACTATACAGACATCTATTTCATATGTGAGAATATCAATTAATAAGGAATTTCAATCTTTTATGTTTCTTAGAGATCTACAATTAATTAATAAAATTCTTGGAGCTTCTAGTTTTAAGGAAGGCGAATAATTATAAATATTGTTATTTTGATATGCCTCACTTGGTATGAATGGAGTTGCATAATTGTTTAAATTAGACTTAATTAGGTAAGAATCGTGAAAATTTACGTTTTCTATTTGTGTTAGTCAATCATCAGTTTCTATTCCCTGCATTATTACCTTAATATTAGACAAATAAATAGAACAATCTTTCGAAAAAGTAGAATGATTACATTTCTCAGAGTATGAAGTGCTGTAATTTACACATTTATATTTACAAGGATTGTTCTTATTTGGACAATTTGTAAATATGTGATTTTCTGCACAGAACATGCACACATGTGATTTTCTTAGGGTATGTGTATTTCTTGAGTGTCCATACATTCCACAGTTAGAACACATACGTGTATAAAAATGTTCACTGACCTTGCACATCTGAAGACCAATATGTATGCTGTTGTCAAGCAAGAATTTCCGTACTTTTGGGGATAGTTTGACGAAGATAATTGAGGTTTTGTTATATCAGTTAATCTTAGTAAATAATATTTCAAACATTGAATCATTTAAACCACACAAATCTTGGGTTTTCAACTAATATTTGTTCCTTGACTTCAGATGTACTTAAGTTTTCTAAAAAATAACTCGGTACATTTAAAATTCTTAGCTTAGGTGCAATCTTTATGTATTCTACAAAATTATAAGACATATTTTTCCCGATATTATTTTTAATAACCTCAACATCAGCTTTAGATTCACAAGCAAAAACAAGTTCATTATTCTTATTTGGGAAAATCTTTCTAATTTTAGGAAAATCCTTAGCATCTTGAATTTCTTTAAGAATATCTTGAGTAACATTTGAAATATAAGTACTTGTTCTTTTTTCGCTAAATTTTTGCTTGTACATTTAATATATTTAAAGCTGCTTGTTTGGTTTAACTTATTTCTTTTTAAAATATTGGAGTAACTTTCTTCATTATGACTGACAGTATTTCCCAATATCAATAAACTTATAAGTTCAGACAAAATAGACTCTTGGCTCAATAAAAGTGCATCATCTATAGTCTTGCCTCTTGAACAATTTACTAAGTTCCTTAATTCATTAAATTTGTTAACAATTTCATTATTATAGGCATATCGTGTAGAATTTTAAATTATGTTTTAAAATATACACAATAAATACATTCGACTTACTTTCCCACTATTATTTAATTATTTGAAATGATTGAAATTTACAGCGATTAGATGATAGTCAAGTCTAGGGCAGCTGGCTTACCTGCAAACCAAACAGGAATGAAAACATCTCCAGGTTTAGACCGAGTCCCATTAATTAGATCTTTTGACAGGAGATAGGGAGGCAGATGCTGCAATTGAATATACAATATTGCGAAGACGATCATGTCGACCAATTCTGTCACCCTTGCTGTTGCAAATAAGAGAATGGTCTCCATAAATATCCAATGTCCCATTCTGAAAAGAGGGGCATTTTCTAGATGCTGAATAGAGCGTTAGACCTAAATGGTAACGAGCTACTGCCTGATATTCGGAGGGAAAAAGATTGATGCCGAATGCTTTCAGAGGAATAGCAGTTAACCACGTCCCAGAACCCTCGACAGCAAGAGAGCGCAATTTAGCTTAGTCACGAACTCCAATTGCTTGACTGAAGAATTCATCATAATGAACTTTGTCAATATTGTATTAAAAAGCTTTCTGTGTGCAGTCCTGGGGTAATTCTTCTGACCCAGTTATGGAAAAAAAGAGATAATTAATGAAATCCACAGAATTGCTAATGTCTGCATTGGTGAGCTGCTCTACCAAATCTTGAGCTTTAAAGACAGAACCCAAATAAGCAAAAAGATGTTGGTCACTGGCATGATGTATACCAAAACCTCCCATTTTGAAAGATGCTTGATTCCATGCAATTTGAGGAAGTGGTGACCCAATGATGCAGAAGTAGCATCCCGTAAAGATTCATCAAATTCCCTTAAAATAGCCTCACTATTAGCAGATGGAGGAATAAATCTCAGAGGTAAGCTTTGGAGTACTGAAGCAAACTTTAAGATTACCTATAGCAAGTTGAGGATCTCCGAGCTCACTGAGTCTTTCTAGACATGCCTGAACTTTCTAAGACCGTGTCCTAAGAAGCAGTTGCATATACTGGAACACCAAGTAGCCCGAAACCACCAATACGTGCCCTGGGAATATATGAGTCTATGCTACTAAATTCTGTGGGAGTCCACAATTTACACTTCCTCAAGTGTACTTGAAGGCCCAAAGAAGAACCCCATTCTTGAATGATTGTAAAGCATCTAAATAAAGAATATTCGCTACCACAACATAGTCCATCATTCAGGTACCAACTATTGAGTTCAAGCTCAGGAAGTTCTAAGCTGATGCGCTCTATAAGCGGATGGAGGGTAATTGCAAAAAGCAATGGACCAAGAGGATCGCCTTGTTGCACTCCGGCTTCACTACTAATTATTTTCCCATCATATAGCGGGTTACTGTGACGCGCATACGACTACTATACAAATGGATAGAGCCCAGGTAAATTCTCTTTGACTGCTTCAAGGATAGAACTTTCAGAGTGTTGAAAGCATTCATAAAATCAATCGAAAGTATGACCTTAGTTCCAAAAAATTTAACACTTCTCCATTGAAGTTCTGGCAGCATGAATCATTGCCTTTTTGTAGCAACTCCTAATTGGTGGGGATTCAAAATTATTTGGGCCTCAGCATTGGCAGCATGAACCAAGCATTTTGCAACAAGTCGACGCAACACTTCACCAAGTCAATTGGTCTAATTCCACCTTTAGGCTTATTAACAGCAAAAAGGTTTGCAGCACAAAACCAAGAACGGACTTCAACTGGCAGATTCTCTGAAGCCAATAGATTAACTAATCTACAAATCTGCAAAGCGAATTCAAAGTATTTTCCCCCACACGGGTATTTGGACACTTAATGGCATTGAGTAAGTGTTCAGGAAATAATCGACTAGGACCAGATGCTGTACCTTTAGGAAAACTCTTAAACGCTTCGCATCTGCCATCTTTATATGTTCTCTAATACTGGTGTATTTATTATTATCAATGACTCCAAATCTTACTTCGTTTCTCTGCAGTTGATCAATTTTATTCTCACTTTGCTTGTTAATACCTCCCCAAATAGAGCATCCACTAGTTCCTCTTTATGAAAACCCAGATGCTTTAGTCTTAGTAAAAGGAAAAGTGTGGATGTTGAAGAGGCTATGGTTTTACTAGTAGTGTATTAAAGTTCATCTTAGTATCAAATTTAATACCTAAAACCCCGAGAGATGATGTCCGCTTGACCTCTTTGATTTCTGGGATATCTCTAGCATTATGACGAGTATAGATACTTTCTTTAGATTTTTCTACATTGAGCTTCAAATTTTTCTTTTAAATAGTTCTTCTAAGTTGCCAATAATCTTAGCTGCTCTATCATTTTTATCGAAAAAGCCACCAACAACTTCAGAGTTGTCAACAGGAAAGAAAGTTGATTTTACATTATTGTAACTAGCGTCAACGTCATTAACTGCAATACCAATTTCTCCAAAACTTTATAATTAAGCAATCTCGCTTTTAAATTCATTTCACTTACGCAAGTCTGAAAATTTTACACAATAAAAAACTGAAAATTTTTGATTACAGAATATCGTGATTCTTTGAATGAATGAAGGAAACCAATGGAGTAAATGGAACAAATCGCCAATTTTAAAATTTCTAAAATATTATGTAATTGCAAAAAATTAATTTTGATTTTGGTGAATAATATGTTATTCACTAACTAAGCCACTCAAGAAACTACAATCTTGTTATTCAAACTTGTTCTGTGAAAATTTCAATATGGTTGCAGAAAGAGAGTGCGAAATGTATTGCAGAGCCTTAAATTCATCTCTAATGAATGCAATGCTTTTGTAATTCGTCAACGTTATTCTAAATTCAATTATTTAAGTTATTACTATAAAATCAGCATTAGGGGAAGAAGAAAAGAAGAAAAATCTATATTCCGAAATTGTTTTAACAATAAATAGAAATACTAGTGACAATTCTGAATGCGTTAAGAAAGTAATACAAAATTAAACAAAAGGCAAAACAAATATTTACAAATAAAAATAGTATCTAACTTGGGATATGGCGATTGCTAGTTTCTATTAATAGAGGAATCAGGATTATAAAATTTATAACCTCGCCATTTCAGTTTTTTTATATTATACTTGCAAAAATATTTTGTCATATCAATTTTTCTATATCCATTATTCTTATTAAAGCTACATTGATAGCCCAATTTAGTTGCACTTAGAATTTTCTGAGAAATTTTTGGTTTATATCTGTGTAGAGTATGTTGGCATAGTTGAACTGACTTAATATTAGAGCATATATTAATTGGATTTTTGCTTTAGTTGGAAGTTTTTGAAAAATAAAGTTAATTGCTTTAATCGATATGGCCATTTCTCTAATAACAGGATTTAGTTGCTCTTTAAAATTTAGATTTATATCAAAAATAATTCCGAAGTATTTAAAAAAATTTAAATTTGGTGATTCTTAAATATTCTATTTTGTAATTTTAACCTTGTAAAATTGTTTTTAAATTGTAAAACATGGATACGGAATTTACAGTTTACATGCTTTATTTGAATGCTGTTGAAATTAAGTTTGTATTTTGAAGTATCAGTAGGTTTAGTTTTAGATTTAACAATACAGAATTGGTGTTTTTAGTGGATTTACTCTTAGTTTTATAGAAGCAAAATATTTAGCAAGAGAAACTCAGTTTGTTTCGAGAGTTTGCACCGCTCTTTCGGGAAATTTATTAGACTGAAATAATATTGTGTCATCTGCATATTGTATGACGTCAAATGTTACTTCTTCGGACAAATCATTTATGTAAATATTAAATAATAAGGCACCCAAAATTGTACCCTGCCTGAACCCCATTTTTAGTGCATACCCAATCTGAAAAAGATTCATTAATTTTAACTCTTTGCATGCGATTGCAAAGACCTATGCAGTCATTAGAAAAACCTAGAAATTTAACATTTTGTAGTAAGATACTGCGGTCTATGGAATCGAACGCTTTCGCGAGGTCTAAGTAAGCAATTGTTGAGTATTCATTATCATTTATTATTGTTCACCATTTTTCTGTAGCTTGTACTAAACCGTCGTTAATTTGATTAAAAAAATTCGTTCGAATATTTTGCTGATGTGAGAGGTGTTTGAAATGGGTCTACAATTTACGCAATCTTCGTCGATCATTTCTTTTAAATAGTTTAATATTTGCCAATTTTAATTCATCTGGAAAAAAGTAGTGTCTTATACATGTATTTAAAATGTAGCATATTGGTTCAGCTATTGAGTCACCTGAGAGTTTTAGGAACCACGTTGGTATTAAAGAGGGTCCACTGGATTTATATTTTAAACATTGTATCGACTTTGTGATTCCATATTTTGTTGCAAAACGAAAAGAGAAAGAAGAGGTTGGAGTTCTTTTGAGTTTATTAAGGCAAAAAGGTACATTCATACCGTTGTAGATTCCTAAATGTAGAAAAACTTCATTGAAAGCATTGCAGATTTCCTTCTTATTTGTAATAGATTTATCTTTATAGTATATTTTTCTATTTTTTTGGTTCTCATTTTTTTCTGTTTAGTAAATTTTTAACAAATTCCCACTTATTTTTTTGAGAAGAAAGACCTTGATACTGAAAGCGGGAATAATTATTACTTGCTTTCCTTATAGCAATATTACATAAATGTTGTGCAGTTTTATGAGCATTATGATTTTCCAATGTTTGGGAATTTAAGTATTTTTTCCATTTCTGTTTCTTTATTTCGATTAAATCGATGCATTTAGAATCAATCAATGGCTTTGAAACATTATTTTGAGTTTTTTCTGAATATTCGGAAGAAAGAATATATTTTTCTTGGCAGCATATATCCAAATAGAAAAGTAAAGTTTTTGTTAAATGTGATTGCATTTCATTAGGTTTTAATGATGAATATATGGAATTACAGTTTTCGATTTTTAAATACTGTCGAAGTTTTTCGACATTTTCTTTTGATTTTTCTCGCATTTCTATCCAAGATTTAGTGGGCTTACAAACTTTTAGAATATTCGAATAAGTAGCTATAAGGCTGAGTATGGAAATTCAAAGCAAAATAATTATAAGACGAAAAATTTTCTCATATCATGAAATAGTCAATAAAGGTTTTACTATTGGCAGAAATTCTAGAAGAAATTGTTTTATTAATTAGTAAAATATTGAAAGTATTGAGAATATTGCCAAGCTTACTTTTTTCGTCTCCCATTAGCATTATGTTCGTGTTATAACTCAGAGCAGTAAAAAATGCATCTTCCATTTGTAAGAAAAAAATTATTTATATAAGTTTTATTTGGACAATAAGAGATATTTAATAATTGAATATTTAAATTTTTGTCTGGATTTCGAATTTCGACCAAAGATTTTCATAAGTTGAATCTTTTGCTACATCTGCTCTAAGTTTAGGTTTGAGTACTTTAGGTATTAAAAACATGACACCTCCTCCTTTTGTCTAATTAAAATGAAACGTTGGATTTCTGTCCTTTCTAAATATTTTAAATTTAGAATTATTCATTGACCAGGACGAATTGTCATTACAATGATTAAATATTATAGACAAATTTACAAAATTTATTTAATGGAATGTACATCATAAATTATAGCAATTTCACAATGAGAATCCAAAAATCTTGCCATTTATTATCACAAAACATAATGTAAACCCTCAGCTAACAATGTCATGTATATCAACAAAAATGTGTGCAAACAAGTAAACATGTAACCAAAGTAAAATAAAACATGCAAACTAAATTGACCCTCTGTAAATATCACAAAGCTAGTAAATACATGAATCAACACAAAATGACAATTTCCATGACATCACTACAACACCCCGTCAATATTCACAAGCTCGCAGGGATCAAAGGTCAGATTGCACTGTCCTACAACTCCCCTTTACTACTGGTATATCTTGGGTAATACACATTTTACAATAATGATTACACAACATCTCATTCATGAAATAAAAGTAGAAATTTAGACTTAGCTTGAGAGATATATTGTATATAGTGTTTTATTGTATTGTATGCTTTGTATATTTTATGACACTGTTTAAATAAATTACTGGTTCTAAGAGTTAATATTTATTGAAATAAAAAATATCTTAATATTATCTAATATAAGGACTTGGTAGTGAAAAATACTGTAGAGATTGAAAACAATTTCATTGAAATTTGCAATGATGTCCCTTTTGCATGGAATAAAAAATTTTTGTTTATTTATGAAATCACTGTGATTTACTAGTTTCATCAACAATGGCAAATAGAGAATATAATAAAATTCTGTTTATAGTAATTCTCAAAATGTGAAAAATATAACATATATACTTATTGATCTCTTTTCTGAACAACTGTGCACAATTTTTACTTTAGAGATAGCACTGTAAACAATGATTACCCATAAACTATTAATATTGTATAAAACTATATTCTGCTTAACATAAATCATAACTTGTGTTTTTAATGTTATGGAGAGTTTCAGAGAAAAAATCTGTTGTCTAGCAGGTGCAAAATTGTGAAAAAGGGAATGCTTGATTTCTGATATATTTTATTCTAATGGTAGCTATAGTAGCCTATGCAAATGACGTATTTGTGTGTTGTCTATATTTGTCTAATAACTTTACTATTGATTTTTAAGCTATAGTATTTCCTTCATGCCATAGCTCTTTTGTATTTTTTGATATGTAAGTGTTCTGTATATAAAAATGTATTTTTCTCATCAATAAAATTAATTGATATTGCTGTTTTCAAACTTATTCTACAGGAACTTTAATATGATTAATTTTTTTATTGAATTATAATTGCCATCTATTGCAAAAGATATAATAACTCAAAGGAATTCACAAAGTATGCAAGTGGCTGTGTTGGAATAAGCTCAACAAAGGAAATTCCATAAGTTACTTAAAATAGTGCTAAGGAATTCTACAACATCTCCAATTCATCTTTGCACAAACCCAGATACTTCAGTCCTAGTAGAAGGGAAAGTTTAGATATCGCAGAAGCTATGGTTTTACTACACCTTTTCACTCTCAAATTCGCACAAGAGAGATTGAATTTCACACCGGAAAGATTGAATTTCACACAGTTGTTTTACTGAGTACAAATTTTTGAGTAATATAATAGTTTATTTTGAACATAGAAGAAATTCACAGTTATATGTCAAAAACTATGGTTTTTCTGACGTGTTAGCGGAAGTTTAAATAGTCTTGGAACACGAGTGCATGCCCATTTTCATTGTAATTTAAACAAATTAAAACCCATTGTCTTCGTTGTTTTACATTTAATTTCATTATTCAGTGCATCTAACAACATGTCAGAGATGCAAGAGGGCCAGGTAGACAAATGCAGTTTGTCAAAAGTTGATACCCATGAGGCAAACATTTCTAAAGTGGAGCTTTACAATGTAATACGTTGTTTAATATGGGACAGAGTTGAACACGGGATAGTGGAACAGGATAGAGTCTGTAACCAAAACGTTAGGCTGAATCTCAGCCTGGTCCACGAAAATTTATACCCCTTTAAACGAATGCCGATTCCGTCAATTTTATGATTATCGACAATAAATTTCTTTGATTTTTCGGATTACTAGGCCAAAGTTAGGTATGTTGGTGATTTATTTTAAAATTTCAAACTAAAATTGAAAAAAAATCAATAGAGTTTTGTAGGGTAAATGATACTAATGAAAAATTTCATAATGAAAATTCAATTTTTCAACAAATTGCAATTTCAAATTTTGCTCGTCAGGTAGGGCTTCACACTACCTTTTTGGCTTATGTCTATCTCTGCAGTAGACTTTGTCATCCCACAATATCCCAAGGCCAACTCTGTCTTATATTACCCGATGTATTATATTCTAGTGGTCCCCTTTAGAAATATTCGCCTTAAGAATTCTTGCTTCATGGGTATCAACTTTCGACCTGGCCCTCTTTCATTTCTAGCATGGTGTTGAATCCACTGAATAATAAAAATAAACAAAGAAAACGAAAGTAATAGGTTCAAATTAGTTTGCATTAAGTCTAGCAATAGTTTACTTTGCAGTTTGTAATATGAAATATAAGTTATATGCAAGGAACATATTTACAAATATAAACATATTTACAAAACTACAAACTACACTATGTACAATAAAAAAAATTAAAAAGAACACATATTAAATTATTAATAAATCAACACCTTAAAATATTGTTTAAAAAAGAAATGCTACGATAAGCTGTTTTGCCATGTATTTAGACGCTTACTACTACATAGCATTTTTTGATATGAAAATAGATTTTGTTCTAACTTCTTTTTAAATATGTTTATTGCTTTGGCAGTTCTAATTTCACCAGGTAGTGAATTTCAGCTGTTGCATGTGACTACTGAGAAGGATTTACTCCATGGCAAGCACTTAATTTTGCTGTTATTTATGTATTTATTTGCACGCTTATTTATTATGTAAAAGGTATTCAGAAAATCGAGCGAGTTGGTTAACTTGTAATTGTGTTTGTACAAGGTGACAAGACTGGCAAACTGAATGTAGTATTTTGGCGCCAGGATTTGTGTTTCTTGCAATTTCTCTCCAATCATCTGTTTACTAATATTAAATAATGTTGTCACTGACCAGTTAAATACCTTGTTCAACCTTTCATGCTCAGCTGTACACAACCCGTTCAGAAGTGTGCATGCATATACAAAATTGCTCATAATTAAAGCATTCAACAGCTCTTTATTGCTTGTTATGTGCCTTATCTGCCGTAAGTAGCGGATCCTCATCGCCATTTTCCTAATTTTGTTGGAAACAAATCTCGTTAGTGTCAGTTGCTGGTCGATCTCTGCACCGAGATATTTTAAGATGTCAACCTGATGTATGCTCTATCCTGATTCTACACTTAATGAAACATCTTTACAAATCGAAATTTTAAAATATCAATAGAAGTCATTACCAACAAGAACAAAAGATCAAATAATAATCAAATTAATTATGATTGCATACTGAGAAAACATTAGTACTAAAAATATCAATAATTACAGGAAATATTGGAATTGCATATACCAATGAGAAATTAAGAACTAAATTTAATTTAAGATCAACAACCGAAGAAACCAATAAATCTAATATAATTTACCAAATAATATAATTGAAGGTATTCTTATAAAATCCATACAAGTGTGATTAAACACCAAAGACTACATTTATTAATTCAAGATGAATGAAAGAAAGAAATAAAGAAAAATATCTATATTTAGAGTTGCTTTGTACTATATAAAATGTTGGTTAAAACTATAAATAGCATCAAAAAAACACCATTTAAATATAACAACAAATACACGTGCAAAAATGAATACTTACAATTAGCTTATTGCGAATTTAGATGCGGTCTATTAAATTGTTAGTATTATGCAATTTAAAACTTCGTCATTTGTGTTCAAGCCTCTACTTTGTATAGATGTATTTATTAGTTTTTTTTAAAATACACTGATTTAAAAATTTGTTTTATATTTTAGGTAAATTATTCCATATATTTATTAAAGTGTTGTCATATTTAAAAGGCTTAATTTTTAGAGTTCTAAGTATTATTATGTCTATGCAATATTTGCAGAATAGAAAATTGGATTTATGGAATAGAATAATAATTTTTAATATCTTAGAGCAACCAGTTAACAAAAACAAAATACTGTGGTTTTTGAAAAGCATTCCTATTTAAATGATTAGTTGCTATTTTAATGGCCCAGTATATTTACATAATGCATTTTTTAAAAAGTTGGTAATTTATGTCGGTATACCGTATATTTCCATAATTAAATTGACTTAGTACTAATATCTTGCTCTGGGCTATTTTTAGAGCCGATTACTACGAAAGGCTAAAAGCCCTCAACATTCTCACGATATTTCTTCAATTTGATTATGAAGATCTCGTTTTATACATGTACCACAAAATGTCGCATCCATTGCTATATTGAGATCTGGCACTGCACATTCTTTTCTTGTCAGAGTAGCAATGAGAACATCTTGTTAAATGTGAACAATTTACGTCTGCAGTCGTAGGTAATTTAATAATTTTAATGGATTTACCAAAATGGTATTCAGAGCAATACAAAGATAAACTTAATGTAGGAAGACAGCAGAATTTAAAAGAATGTTTTGAAATGTATATGTGAAACATCTGAAAATATACCTAAGGAACCTATTAGTGTCAGTATGTCATTATGATTTGCATTATGCAATTAAAGTTTTTCACTAACCCCTTCTATGGGGTTGACCCGTTTCCCACACTGATAAATATATATATATATATATATATATATATATA
>CABFPE010000088.1:210269-242320 GCA_900660155.1 Hofstenia miamia
ATATATATATATATATATATATATATAGTGGCGGATCTAGAAATTTCTGATGGGGGACTGAGGATTTTTCCATAATATTTTTCATTCTAAATTTGATTAAGTTTTGAATCCTCATACATTTCTCTACATGTTATGGTAAGAATTTCAAAGTTCTTGCTGATGTTCTTGTCGAACTTTCTACTATGACGT
The DNA here is from genome assembly GCA_900660155.1 of Hofstenia miamia. Classification (NCBI taxonomy): domain Eukaryota; kingdom Metazoa; phylum Xenacoelomorpha; order Acoela; family Hofsteniidae; genus Hofstenia; species Hofstenia miamia. Next base: position 210,459 of record CABFPE010000088.1, read on the forward strand.
CTTAATTTATATTTATATATAGATGCATCTATTTGTGGCCCTGTAATAAAATTAAATGTGCTAAGATTATGCATTATTAACAAAATAGAATATTGAATGGAGATACAGTATTACAGACATATTTTAGTTTAGCAAGTAAATGTAATAGCAAATATTAATTCAAATTGCTCCCAGTCTCAGTTTAAAATTGAAAATTTAGTTCTGGTTTCATGATCTTACCCTATGTCTTGTTTTTTGTTCCCAGTACCACCAGCAGTCGCGTGGGTCTGGTATCAGGACCAGTAATTGCGAATAATTTCCTCATGACTTGTATTTTTTGAAATCTATCAAGAGAAGGAAACATTTCTACATAGCCTATTAGTTTTACTGAGTTACTTTTAATTTGCATTGCAAAAAAGCGTTCAAAATTTCAGAAATTCTTAAAAATTTGTTACAAGAAATGCTAAAATTTTAAACATTTATAAAAATCAATAATTATGAATACATTTTGAACATCATTTGAAATATGTGATATAGCGAATTTAATATGTTGAAAAAAAAATTTGCAGATGGGGAGGGATTTCAGAAGACTCCTCTCCTGGATCCACCAGTTCTGAGTATCTGAATTAAAAATTTATGGTCTTTATAAAAGGTGCTGAGGTTTTCGTTCAGAATGCTGATGTACTTGCGCGTGCTCATCTTAGCAATAATGATGACTAAGGCAACCTACACCATTATGTTTGATTGCTGTTGAGGCGTAGTGGGATTGAATCTTGATGATTCTACATTGGGTTTACAGAACATCTAAAATATACTTAGCAGTTTAAATTGATCCAGTGTACAGATTTTTTAATTCATACAAAGGCCCGGTTTCATTGAGCACTTTGATTGTGTGCATATAGTATTTTATGTGGCCAGCCACAAATATCTGGGGAATAAAATAACTCAAGTAGGAACCTATGTTTTTTCTAGGATTTTAGTTTAGCTATTTTTGCAAAAAAAAATGAGAAAGATTTTTTTATATTTCACATAAGATAGAAGGACCAGTATTTTTTAGGTAGAGACTTGTAGTTTTTTCGAGAAAAATGGGGAGACAACCCCCCGTGGTCTACATTCTTCAACAAAAATATGTCATAATTAACATCCACACTGAAGCAGTATTGATGCTATTTACCAACTGTGCACAGATTTTTATGTATTGTGGAAGCAGTTCTTTCAAATGCCCTTACAATTTATTGGATACTAAAATTTGGTGGATTGTAGATGAAAGGCCTAACATTGGAATGTGTTTGATATATTCTTAAGAATGCGTAGTATTAGTTGAAAAAAAGTTGGAAAGTCGGACAAATATTTGTCAAATTTTTGCAAGGTTTGTTAAATTTTAGGGAAATTTGCAAATTATTTTAGAAATTTGCCAAATATTTTGCAAATATTTGCCAAACCCTTGGATTATTTTGTTATGAAATACAAAAATTTGTCACTAATTTAGAATTTTTACCAAGGTTGCAAAAATTAACCTCCTCATGGGGACTGCAGTCCCATGGCCCCCTTAAAACCGCCACTGTATATATATATATATATATATATATATATATGTATATATTCTATAGACAAAAGTATGTTTCTGGAAGACAATCATTTACGTACCGTAGGAATATTGTTTTGGACGAATGAATTATATAGCTAACAAAGTGTAAGCACATCTCTTATAATTGAACAATTTCAAAATTGTGTGTGCGCAATTTAAATCACTATAAATGCTAAATTCTTTTGTAATTCTTTGCAAGTTTCTGAATACCGTTAAATTTATTGTGCACATAACGTGTGGTGCGTGATAACATGTATTGCACATTAAATGAATATTTGTATACATGTGACAAGTAGTTGGCCATGTACAGTATAGTGAATTGACTTTTCATAAGAAAATAACATGTTATGCTTATAATTAAGCCAAAATTCTTAGACATGTTTTGAAATATAGATGCATTGTGCATGTGTGTGTTTGAGATGGATAAAGCCAGCCAGGTTTATAATATATTACTTGAATATTTTATCACCCAATCTTGTATTTCAGATAAATAATGTTGTTTGTCAGATCAGAGATTGGCATGGGCTGCATTTCTCAGACCTGGTCGGGCATGTAAAGTATTGATTGAGGCTAGTGACATTTATTGATAGTTCATTTTCAACACATTAATTTTAAATATGTTTTCTCTGAAAAATAAAAGTAAATAGCATTAAAAGCAATAAATAGCAAGAGAACTTTTTAATCTTTCTTGTTAAAATTATTTTTCCCGTAGCTTCTAAAATTATCTGCCCTTTCGTTGTCAATCTCTGTGACCTGTCACAGGATGCTCTGTTTGACACAAACTTGGGTCTAGGTTTGGCTTGTCAAATTTAACCAATAATTGAGGTTCGAAAGTATTATTGCTAGAAATTATATATTATATATATATATATGGCTCGATTTAACGCCTATAAATTTAGGTGTTTGTGTTCAAGCAGATCTCTGCTCATTCCCAAGAGTAACTAATTTCATAATAATAACAATTTATCTACCTGTCAAAATGTTCAGAAATGTGCTTTCAGCATGCTTAGGAGGTGTCAGAGCAATTTTCTCCATGTGCTTTACAGGTTTGTGCCATTCAATTAAATATTTGGAGACATTTTCGGACTGATATGTATATTAAGTCTCATTTTTTAAAAATCGTAGTTGCATGTATTAATTTCTAAATTCTCCGCTTATATTTTGTATTTGAATATAAAACAGTGTCTTATCTTTTAGCGCGAGGTGTTTTATACAAAAGCAAAGAATTTAAAGTTGAGAGAATTTGTGTCAGATAATAAAATGTTTATTTAACTGCTTTTCTCTTAAATTTTGACATTTCTATTTACTTACATGTTGGTGTTTGACGTCGCCATTTAAGCCATTTATCAAATAACCACAACAACCATTTTGGCAGAATGTATCGCTGTAAAATCAAGGAAATCTAATTTATAATTTTCCAAAAATAGACTTAAAGAAGCGTAATATTCCAGACAATAATTTGGTGCAATAGGCAAAACAATTTCTAATTTTAGAAAATTTGATTTGTTATAATTACACAATTTTTCAGCTTCAGAATTGAAACGGTTCAATTATTGTTCAAATGAAAACCGAACTGAGGAATTTTTCAAGAAAGGACAAAGACTCGTTTTAATTTATGCATATTTAAAGCAATTTAAATCCTAAATTTGAACAATGAGGTATCACAATTTCATAAAGACATTTAATGTATCCAACATTGTAATCTAGAATTTTAAACGCATAGAAAATGAGGTCATTTGACAAATACACAGTTTCTTCTTTTTTATAACTAAAACGAGCATACTTCAAAGCAGGGGCGTAGCCAGCCCATGAAATTTAGGGGGGGAGCAAAGAAAAATATATAGCAATTTTGTTGAAATGTTCTAATAAGCTACTTACTATTCTTTTTAGAGGAAGGCGATCTGGTTTCTATCCCGGTAGCTACGCCACTGCTTCAAACGATAACCAGAATATCTAATCAGTTCAAATCTTTATCATTTAACTAATATTCTAACAAAATTTTATTTAACCTTTTTCCGGGCAAAATTGTATATTATTTGTTTTTTTTAAATATCACCCTTTTTCTAGATGAATATACGTCAAAAAGCATGTTGATAATTGAAAAAATAAATATAAATTTATTTTAGTGGGAAAATTTCTATGTTCATTGTGATTAACCCTGTCCAGCCTCTCATCTTTATGAATGTTTATGTTCACTGGAATGATCAAATCCCATAGATTTTTTATTATTATAATGTATATTAAGGCATACATAATGCTAATGTAAATATTTGTGAAGAAATATAGCAATAGTTAATAGCATTTTTCAAAAAATAATTTTGAAATTAAAACTTTTCAGCTTAGGCTCAATAAAAATCAATTGTTTAACAGCATATAAATCGCAACAACAAACTGTAAGAGAAATTATTTCATTTTTGGCATAGAGGCAACAACATAAACCACTAAAACAGATTTTCCCTAAAATTTGACTTAGCTTTTCAGTTTTTTGTCTTGTTCATTGTAATGAACAGTGGCTAGAAAAGGGCTAAGGAGTTTAATTAAACTTAATAAGAACATGCAGAAAACATAATCACAAAATTGAATTTAAGATTGGCAGAAATATTCAGTTTACAAAGGAGATTGAAACTGAGAACAAATTTCATTTTTTTGAATGTACAAAAAACTAGAAAAGGCACCACATTTGAAACTGGAATCTATGATAAACCAACAGACACAGGATTTTTATTGAACTACACCTCAAGTACGCCTTTAAATTACAAAATATCATTAGTTAAAATATGTATTCATGGAATATTTGACAATTGCTGCACATATAGAACAATTAACCAAGAAAAAGGAAAGCTTAAGATAGAATTAGAGAAGAATGGATGTCCAAATAATGTCAGAGATCAATATATTAAGAAATCTTTAGAACACATTTTAATTTAGATCAAAAGATCAAAAAACAATTAAACTAATTTTTAACATTGCCTTAATATCGAATAGAGGACTGCACACTGAAAAAATGATCAAAGTACTAAGAAAAACTTCAATAATTAAAGAAAAAGTTAGATTTATATAGTAATGGGAAACTAAGAACTAAATTCAAATTAAATTCAACAACAGAAGATACCATAAAATCTAATATAATTTACCAAATAAAATGCACCTGGGGTGAAGATTAAAATGGTTTTTTTTTGTAGACAACTATCAAGAAGAATTAAGGAACATGAGACTAGTTCTAGTATATCTAAACATCTAATTAAAAGCGGATTAACATTTGAAACAAAAATATTACACCAGACATCAAGATCAAGCTGTTTAAAAATCATTGAGAGCATCTTCATAAAATCATTGCAACCAAGTTTGAACACCAAAGAAAACTATATTTATAAATTAAGCTTACAACAATTTAAAATTTAGAAAATTATAATTATTATTGTAAAATCTAATACATTTCAGAGGAAATAATTTGTAAAGAAACTGACGATGACTTTGTAAGTTAAAATATATCTGCATGTTCTTATTAAGTTTAAAATGTTATTTGGTTAGAATCAAATAATTACACTGTGTGACAAAAAAATATTTTTTAAATCCTCGATTAACTTTTATAATGGTACACAAACATCTAATTCTATTTTGATGTTAATGTAATCAGATGTTTTGTGTTCATCCAGAAGCTATGAGTCCCAAATAAAGCCTAAATAGGGTAGTTTTCAAATTCCTTTAATTGAGATATTATCAAGGCTCTTAGCATTTCAACAAATTTATCCTTAGTGATCCATAACTAATAAATAGATTGCTTTCATATATTTGAACATACAAATATTTGATGAAGCAGAAATATACTCCAATATTATTGTTTTCTGCAGATTTCACTATTTTCTAGATTTACCCACACTCTTAAACAAGTCTCTTTTGCTTTGTTGGTGTAATTTTTCCTTTGTTCATCACTAAACAAACTTAAATTTTCATGAAAATCATTCAATTGACATTTCAGAAAGTGAAGTTTGGTAGACATTCCAAGCAATATTCCATCTCTTCAATGTTGCAGGAAATATTTTGGTTTGTCTCATGCTAAGATTTAGCTTTGCAGCTATTGGAAGGTAATGGAGACCCTAAGAATTTATGATCGAAAAAATCAATATTAGATTAGCTCATTTGATCCTTCAAATTTTTTGTAGGCTAATCATCCGTTGTTCGACATCAGGACATTAAAGTATTGGAGTTCAACCTGTGAAGTGCAGGTTTAAGAGTTTTGTTGATAGCAAGATGTATGAAAAAACCTCTTATTAATAAATAAAAATAACTGCTACAAATGCATTTTTTTTATTCAGCCCAAATATGAGAATTGCAAATTGGCAAAAGCTGTTGATCTTCAAATACCCAAGAATATATTATTTGGGTAGTAGGTTCCAATATCCTGATAAATGCTACATTTCTAAAAATATGCTTCAGAACGTTTATTTGCATCCTCACTATATTTATAAAGGGTTGATTTTCAGAATATAATATTCACTTATGTAACAGAATTCACACAGGTCTTGCATTTATAAGAAGTCATATTTGCAGAAAGAGTGAGTAATGTTGTCAAAAGCACAATTCAGGGTTGTTATGTTGTATACTAAGGGCATAAAAGTATATTAAAAATTTTTTCCCTATTGTGATCCCAAGTTGACCCATCACAACAAAGAAACTGATTTTAATCAATTATTGTTGGAAATGAGTAGCAGGGAAGGTTTAACTTCAATGTCCCAATGCTTTATATAGTTATAGACATTAACTCAACAAAGCAATCATATGCAGGCCTTCCAAAACTTATAATACAAATTACTCAAAAAGTATAGTTTTATGTGTAAATTGGATTTCAACTTCATAATTCTTTTTCCAAAATTGACTGAAATCAGTTAAAAAATTCAGTCAACTACATTTTATGTCACTCAGTGTTATGTTTACTAGTCTTGTATTATACTAAGAAGTTGTTAAATTGAAATCCAATTTTGATCCGCAAGCACATTATTTAATGTTATAGCTGCTTATGGGGCGAGGGCATCCTTGGTCGTCAGTTCAGTTCCACAGGGCACTAAGAGATATACTGACACAGAGAAGGGGTAGGGTAAGCGTTAAATATTCACACCAAAATTACGACAGTAAACATGCTAGTATCTGAGTTATCTTCAATTGTTTAATAATATTTTATAGCTATACTGCAATTATTTTAAAATTCGATATACTCAGTTTTGTATAAAGTGGGACATAGAAAACAATTTATGTATTTTTCTATTGAATTTTGGTAACACAGTGCTTTTGAAGTCTGAGGACTATTTAAAATTTATAAAGAGACATTTACGCAAATATAAGAAGTTTTTGCAAAAGAAATCCATCAATTTCTAACATAGACTATGTTACTGAAAGCTGTCAATTGATCGATTTGAGGATTTTCAATGAGAAGTTTTTTAAAAATTTCAAGAAAATCTACACAATGTTTAATCAAAAGAACGTGGGTATTGAATACTGAGTATAACTGCAAAAAATTCTTCTAATTACATATTAAATTTATCAAATATTACAACTAAGAAATGCTTCTTTTAAGCCATATGCATTAGTAAACTAAAGAGCATATTTCGAGTACAGTTTTCCTTTAGCAGTTATGAGACCTTTCTGGATTGCTACAAATAACTACTAAATTACTGAAATACGATTATACATAAACAAAGATTATTAAGTAATCTATGAATTACACACTCAAGCATTTTCTATTCATATGATTTTCCAAAATTAATTTATAACTTTTCTAATTGCAAATAAAAGGAAAACATTTGTTCTGAGAGAACATCTGTTGGAATAAATTAATACATGCATAAAATCATTATCAATTTTGTTAAACAAGACAATTTGATTTCACACTGGTTGAATCTCAAATGTAAAGCACAGCTGTGGAATGTATTCATGATTTAATTAAACAATCTTTGCCGATGTTTTATGCTATGTAAAAATATGATAAAAATCGAAGAAAATATATTACACTAACTATGTAGCATCTACAAACTCATTTATAACAGTAACACCAAAAAATAACTGCATCTGCGCTTTTAAATAATTTAAGTATGCATTAATTTGGGTTGCCGCTCCCCTACTAAACCGAATGAAACAAAAATATAAAATCAGCTTTTCAAAACATTTAGGAATTAATATTAATATATATATTAAATATTTACAAAGCGTGAATGAATGTTAGCGTGATATAGTTCTGTAAATTTGCCAGACATATAGTGTGTTAGTGAATCTAAGTGATGTTTGTGTAATATCATGTCCTTAACTCTATTTTTATAAATTTTGCAGCTATGAATAAGTTGCTCTTTGAAAAGCATCATTAAATCTTATTTTTTTGATTTTGTTTTGTAATGCACGCTCATTTTTCACCTTAAACTGGATAAGTCTTTTTAAATAGACAAACTGTTTTCCCCATTCTCCAATCCTACTAAGAAATTTGGATATGGTGCATTCCCTTCATGTAATGTTGAACATGTTTGTACCCAATTTATTATTTTTTAATAAAAAATTAGAATTTTAGAAATGTTTCAAATTCATCCCATTACTTATGGTTGAGCTAAGCAGAAGGTCCAATTCCATAGGAGAAACAACTAACCTCAACTATTGCCATTATATAGACAGATCAAGATCAGTCACGTAGTGAGTAAAGATTTTAGATATCTTTATGAGTTCAAACATTTAATGAATTTCTATGTCGTTTAGAGTTGACATCGTTTGCAATAGGATGAAACATATAAGATAATCAATAATAAATAATTTTATTATATTACCAACGGGTTCACAAACTCGGAATATAATTTTATGTTTGAATGAGCCAGCTAAGTACTTCTGATGAACATAATCCATTTTTCAATGAAACTTTGTTAAAATAAAGGCATTTCTTAATTTAATTAATTACAATGTTTCATTCCAAGAAATTTTTAGAAATAATATAAATACTTCTTTATCAGCTATCTATTTGTAAGTATTCGAGGAAAAGAATAAACCGGGTCTTATCAAGATTAGCTTTAAGTTTGTATTCATTAAAGTAAGTTGTTAAAATTCGATATTTTTAAAAGTTTATGAGATGATCCATGGGGATTTTTTTACTTCCTTTGAAGCAAAGTATGTTGGAATAAATTTGCATCGATTATATTTTCAGCATTCGAACCTTTATTTCCCCAGTCTTTGCGAGGATGTTATCTGAATGGCATTCGATCGAATTCTGATATTATTCTTAGAAAGTACAGTTATTTTGTAGAGTTCGGTACGAAATTATTACATTTCATCATTTCTGATCCGAATCAAACGATGATATATACAAACATACAGGTGTTAACAGAATAGTTCCTAAATACAATACGCTTATTAGATGTTGATAACGTACTTGTAATATAAAAATACTTATGAGATTTATATGAGACTAATTTTATAAGTGTTAAATATAGATGTTTTGAAAAGAGAGTTAGTTAATTAGTACACATAGTCAGTTTCATTGTAAATGTATGAGGAAACCAGTTCTAGGCAAACGTACGTTCTATAGGATGGAAATTAATATAAGGCACATTTGAAATGGAAGTTTATCAGGAAAATTTATCAACTTATAATTTTGGAGATTTAATTAGAAATCATATTGAAATATTTTTATGAAAATAATTTCAATACTAAGTTCTTTTCTTAAATCTCAAAACGAGACTCATGATATTAATTTAAATTCTTCAAAGTCCTGTAATAATATTTTTTATAGTGTAGGTTTGTTTTCAATGTAATTTTATTATTTTAGCAATTACTACAAATTTAATATATAATTTAGACTATAATAGCAATGCATCGCTTTTATTAATATATTGATGAATTCTCTAATATCTAGAGCGTACTGAGTGTTATAGTTGGCTTGCGTTAGGTCTATGAGAAATATTCGATAATTCAACCATTAAAATATGCTTGCACATGTCAGTTAATCTCTTTATCATGGTAGAATATGGCACCAGTGAATTAAAATTAGCGTTGAAAATCAACACAATGTTATATAGCAATGAAATGAATTCTATGATTTCAAAACTACCATGGAAGGCTCAAAGCAAAAAGTTTTTTATTCCTTGCAAAACTATTAATTCTTTTAACCTCTTTATCTTTTCTGAATATTCTCAATAATCCGAAGTTATTGAATTGCAAATATCTCAATGAGGGAGCAAATCGGAAGGAATGATTATCATTTTTTTAATCTTATACTACATTGAAGGTAGTAAGCAGCACTTCCGACATTCTAAGAAGGTTTAAACATTTTCTGACTGAAATTGGCTGCTCTTGAAGTCTTTACAAATAAATTAAATATGGAATTAGGGAAACTGTGAAGAATCATTTTTATAGTACAATTTTGAAAGCCGCAAAACTTTTATACTTAATTCTCTTATGCTGATAATAACATGAGTAAAAATTTGACAGATACAATATTGTATTTCTTTTTGAATATGGTAAGACTGAACAAATTAATACGATTGTCATAGATTCACCATTTTTACACCAGGCTTAGAACAGTTTCATTTCACATTTCGCTAGTAATAATATTTTTTAGTCAAATTTGATAATATGGAAAAACGTACTATAGAAATGGTGTTTCACTGGCTCCATAATTCCATATTTAATTTATTTATAAAGACTTTAAATGCCGCTAATTTCAGTCAGAATTGATAATAAAATGGAAAAATGAAATAGGAAAATCTTAATATATTTTAGAAAGTTTGATTTAGTAGTTCGCTTGCTAATTAAATTGCTAATACATGCAGCAATAGTATAACGTATTTAAAATTTGCAAATTTTCTAAATGCTTGAATCACATTTTGGTTTGACTATTGTGTTATCATTAAATTTGTGCTTAAAGCATTATTTCAACACAATATGCACTTTGAAACAATTATATTTTGTAACTATATGTCACTAAAATAAACAGCTATATATATATATATATATATATATATATTCATACAATACGGAAAATAGCTCTAGGTATTATTTACCCAGCTTCAATTTTGTAGCCTATTTATAACCATCTGTCTCCATTTGGTATACACGAAATTGATTTTGCATTTGTTTTAATTGTTAATACGAAATGCACAATAGTTTTCTAATAAAAACCGTTTAAAATGGCCTTATATTTTGTACATAAATAACGTTTTGCTGGTTGTTAGTAGCTGCCAGTCTAGTGCTTTCACGTTTTGTAAATAAGTTGATAATGACTTTGTATATAATGGCAATTAGTTGTTGTAAATTGAGAACAGTTTTACAGAGTTGAATGGCAAGACGAGAATGCGTGAATCTCAAAAATATGACTATATATATATATATATATATGATAAAATATGCCTTTTTGTTGGAGTTTGTGTATGTGCTTTCGGAAATTAAAAAATATATGAACGTTAAATCATGTTTTTCATTTGCAGTTTTTTCAAAGAGGAAAAAGGCAATTTAAAAAGTAAATATTTCAATATATAAATTGTTTAGATATATTCAGATACTATTTTACTTTAAATTAAAGTATATTTCTTCAGGATTTTGTAAAAGCCTCAGTATAGGGTCTAGTGAGTTGCGCCCTTTCATATTCGAAATCACTAGGACATTACACATTAGTCAGATTTCGATTTTAAAATGGTAAATTTTTATCAAATTTTGTTAAGTTACAAATTTTATGTTGCTATTCATTACTGTGTTTTTGATGCTGTAACTTTAAAAATATTGAAGAGGGAAATCCTTCTAGTCGATTCCAAAATTCGACAAGTTGCAGGGGTTATTTTTTTACACAAAATAAATGTAATTAAATTTGTAAGAAGAGTATTTTCTTTCAAAATTGAAAAAATTCAATATAAAATATCTATGTTAAATGACATTCTTAATTCCTATTTTCATTACATATACAGTGTATGTACACTAGCCCCTGGAAATACTTGAATTTTCCGTAGAAGAAGAGCATGATATTATAAACTAAGTTATGTTTACATTTCAAACATTCCAAAAAGAGCTGAACAGTCCCAATTTATAGTTGGATGCTTCTTGTTGAGATATAGAGTAGAAGTTAATAGTGCACTCTATGAGTCAACCAAGACCAGTAGCGTATGCAAGGAATGTTAGGTTTTTGTAAAGAATTTCTAAAATATTTAAAAGTAAGCTGATGAGATGCCTTTTTAGGGTTTATTGCTTAAAAATTGTGAAAGTTTCGTGGGGACTCTCTGCAGTTTTAGTCCTTCCAGTTAATCACAATTGAGATGTCTCTCTGTTAGAAATTCATGCATACGCTCCTGGCCATAGCTAATAGTTTGTCATTTTAGATAAACATGATTTACGTCACGACTTCAGATGAAATTTTAAATTAACATGATTTACGTCACGACTTCAGATAAATTCATAAACTACTATTTTATCAATCTTTTTATTAATAGTTTAATTGAAAAATTAAGCTAACTCTAAACTGTTAGAATCAAACGTATTCTGAAGTTGAAGTTTTATGAGATTACTTTGTCTTACTATTTCACTTTTGGCATCTAGTGAAAGGTCTCCTTTGGTACAAAGTGGAGTTAAAGAAGCGAACTTCGCTCATCCACAATACAGCAAGGAGCAAGTCATATACTGTTGAATTAATCAGTGCTTCGGATCAGCCCCAAATGTGAAGTTTCTCCAGCTCCCGCTCTGGAACACATTCCCATCAAAATTTGACTGCGGATCAGAGCTGTTGGATACAAATGGCTCCAGTTCCGGTTTCGATTCCATTACGATATGTACTAGGACATATTCACATTTTTTTTATTATTCACTTAGTGATTGTTAAATTTTAGGGATTTTTTTAAATTTTCACGAATTTTTTTATAACAACATAGTTTTGTGGATCAAAAATCAACTAATACGATTATATAATAACAACTTTTCAAAAAAAGCTTTGGAACTGGAGCTGTTCAGCAAACATCTGGTTCTGTCTCCCACTCCGTCTCCGGCTCCGCTCCAGCTTCGGTTCCGATTCCGTCTCCTAACAAAATGCTTTACTCTTTGGCTTTAGGTTCAGGGCTCAGGCTCCAGTTATTGGCGACAATACTAATTTTGGTTAGGGGGAGGGGAATTGAATTTGTTAGGCTCCGGTTAGACTATGTGATTGGTCACGCGTGATCTGTCACATTTTGGTAAAATCGCACTTCTAACAACCAAGATAATTAGTGATGTGACGTTTTTCGTAACTTTTCTTTTGTACCAATCACGTAGTCTAACCGTAGCCTTACCCAGCATATTGACTAAATAACAACACGTTCACTATTTAAATTATAAAATTTAGGAAAGATTTTCTGAAAAATTGAATTTATTTTTACTAAAATACAATCTAACATTTAAGGTAATATGATTCATTTTCATTGGGGTTTCTTTTAGGTAAGAGTCACAATTATTTATATTTGAGCATTTCCCACAACGTTGCTAAAAGCATTACAATTAGTAGATGAGGTTTATCGTTTGAAATGAATTACTAATTCTCACTGCCTCTTGCCCTATTGTATTCTCCCAATTAATTATGAGTTAAGAATGACTCAACATGATTCTCTATGTTTCTGCAACATTTCTTAAATCCAAATAGATAAATATTTTGTTGAACATATATTTAGAATCAAAAAATTAGAACATTGTTACTGCTGCATTGTTACTTTAAAACACTTACATGAAGTACTCTGATTTTAATTGTTTAAAGCAATACTAGTTGCCAAGTTTTTCTTGTAATACATTTACTATAGTAGAGATGTTAGCCACCGTTAAATTTCAAACCTACCCGCCGCTTTCAAAGGTCGGTTGCAGATGCACTGACAAACAAACTAAAACATTAGATACATATGTAATTACAGAGTGCATGTTTTAGCGCTAAACATGAAATTTAAATACATAGTACAAATCTTCATCTTGATTCTGGATTTACTTCTTCTTCCATTCTTATTCTTTGGCTTCTTAGCCTAAATTGAAATGTTGTAGTATTTAGATCGAGATAAAAATAAATTATAAAATTAGTAGCAGGAACAATTAGAAAAAATATATATTATTAACTACAATTATATTAACAGGACAGTCTATATAAGTTCAGTGGACATTATTATACATTATATAGCGACTTTCAGTTTTCTCGTGAAACACAGACACTGTGCTTTACGAATATGATAGTATAGTAATAGTAATAGCCATAGCGTTTTAACTATTGAATTGAACTAAATTAAATACTTTAAAGGATAATAAACGAATTTAATTTTTGAATGCTTCAAAATTAAGCATACACAATTTCCCTATGACGCACATTGAAAATTCCATCATCTTGTTTTAACGTGATAATAATTTTCGCAGCCATCTGCGTGCTTTTTATTAAAATTCATTATTTCATTTCACACGAACTGCTTAGCGCCTCTAGTGTGTAATTCAGTTTTCGAATTTCTCATTGCTCGCGTTGCCACAATAGTCAAAGGAACAACTCGATTCTCATTGGCTGTGTTGCTTTTCTTTCATTTTACAGAAAACAGCTGATCGCTTTTCTAATAGGTTGTTTTGGTATATAGGCTAAACGGTAAGTAACTTTGGTATATTTGAATTTATGTATTTAACTAATAAGAACGACTAAATATAACGTAACTTTAGCCTAAAAGATCATTGAATCTTATACTAATATTTCAATGTAAAAGGCAAATCCATTTGCTGAAATTCGCAAGATAATTTACATTTACCTTTAAAGCATGATCAATTGCCAATAAATGGTTAGCGCATTGCTAATTGGAGATATAATTAAATGTATTGCAAAATATTTTGTTATATTTTGTTTTTAATGGAATAATTTTTAGTATTTTACTAAACCACATTCCTCTAACTAACCTGCAACTGAAATTCATACAAATTATGAATAAGATGTGATTAACGTTAGGGATTATTTCTTGAATCACTAAACATTTCTTTTGTTGTGATAGCTTTGGTTGTTTTCATTGTACCAATATGTCACTGCTGTTTATTGGCAGAGGTTTAAAGTCAATGTAAGTTTGTGCTAAATTAAGTATTATGAGAATTATTCTAAACGACTTCTGCTAATTCATTCATTTCGACATAAACTTTGCAAGGTTATCACATCAATCTACGGTTTCCTAGATGTATGATTTCTACATGTACCCCTAATTAAATATTTATTTGATTTACTTCAATGGATGTTAGATGCAAAATGATTAATATCATGTCATTGATGTCTTCAAAATGAAACATTGTATAGGATAGGCCTATTGCTGGTCTGTAAGTGTGCTTAATATTTTGTAAATATTTACTGCATCGAAGAATACTGTTCCGTTGCTTTATTACGAAATACATGTTGAGGGCGTGTAAAAGCGAACGATTGCGCAATCTTATGTCACCAATTGGAATGCATATATGCATTCCACAGTTCACTCTGTCAGCTTTCTCTTTTTCCTCGTTTTCTGCACTCCTGCGTGATTTGGCGTTGTAAATTTGCAAGATTTACCACTAATGACTCTCAATCGTGTCCAATTCAGCAGTGAGCAGCTCGTAGTGCATTAAAGAAACTCGTATTGATAGTTAAATTTATACACCCCACACATGAGGAATTGCCGTTTTATTTTATGTTTTTCCTTCTCTTAGTTATACATTAATGCGAATAATATGAATTGCTAATTGACCTATAATATTCTGCAAGACTTTTCAGGGCCAATGTTTGTAATCCAAAAGTAGCAAAATAATTTATTTTACATTTATTTAGGCCCCTCCGCCCTCCCCCTCTATTTGAACTAAAAAGGAGTGATTGCAAATATATAATAAAGAAAAAGTTAGTAAGTTTTGGCACATCCATTAAATATGATAAAAATGAGTATACATCATTCTCATTATTGTAATTAGCATATATAGGCTTTGAATTAACAATTTTACGCTGACTGCAATACATTTTTCAACTTCAGTCAAACCGCCCCTTTCCTTTTCGAAAAATTTGAGATTTCTGTCTACACCCCTGATTTTGGCAAGATAGAAAACTCATATAAAGTATGCAGTAATTCTTGTTTAAAAATTAATTAATATCATAAGTTTAGGAATTGTTAAATAGCTTTGAAAATTTTACACCCACACTCTTCTATGTACTTTCTTCTTCCCAATCCTTAATCACTTCTTTCCTGATTCAAGGACAAATATTTGTTGTCCTTGTTTGAATACTTCGATATTTTTCATCGGTTTTGGTAGAATTTTCTCTAGAACTATAATATATTTGCTCCCTACATTAATTTCATTCTCGCATTCATGATTTTTTAAATAATGCGTAGCCTCAAAATTTTCTTATATCAAATCAAAGTGTGTTTAAGAATATCCTTTCAAATTTTGTCTTAATCTGCAATAAAAGAGAATTAATTATGTTTTAATAATAGATAACCGAAATCTAGTAAAATTATTTTGCATTTTTAGCAAATACCTAAAAGTATGCACCCAAGGCTGCGTCGCTTATAAGTGGTATAGCTATTTAAATGAAATTTTAAAAATGGTAAAGTATCAGCAAAACTTTTGGCCGCAATTTAATCGAATCAAGCTTTTAAATGCATTTTCTAGTTTCGCTTATAGCACACTTAACGAGAGAAACCTGTCATTACTGAGACTGCAGATTTATTGCAGACATTCCCAATAGAGTTTGTCCAAACGGAAGTGACCTTTGGAATGTATAAAATCCTAAATATAAACATTCGTTATCTCCTCTGACCCAGACTTTGGCAGTAGTTCGGTGACGTAACAAGCTCTGCGATTATGTCACTTAAATACAAAGGTCGCAATTTGAACAAATTGTTGGAAAATATCTTTTCTTTGTTCTTTGTCAAGTGACGCTCTTTAGGCCCCTGGCTTATTAGAGTTTGATCAGTGTATTTATTCATTAAATGAATTTCATACTTTATGCGCGTGTTGAATTGCAAATATTTATTTTTTAAAATAGTGTGAGATTTCGTGTTTAATAAAACTAAGTGGAATAGGTGTGCACAGAATTCGTTTTCTAGCATTATGTGGCATTTGGTAATGCAATATTCATAAGATGTTGAGCATGATTCGCATGTATTATTAATTTCAGTGGGACATTAACAGCTAGTGAGGCATTAAGATTAAGTGTAAAGAACGCATCGATCGCGGTGTACGCCGAATATTGAATATTCCAGTAACACATTTGAAACCATAATTGAACGGCGAGACCGGGTCGTTGCCAAAACGGATCCAAAAAATTATTCTTATATTTCTATGTAAGAGTGACGTTGTATTGTTGCAAGTTTAGAATCTAAGTTTTTGATATTAAAACTTTCAAACAGAAAATGGACAGGAATAATTGATTAAATATACATATCTTATAAAAAGGGTGTACTTTCGTAATATTTTGTGTTCTGAACCAGAACTGTAAATGGGTCAAGCTATATATATATATATATATATATATATATATATATATATATATATATATAATGAATCACATATAAAATGTATCAAAGAGCAAAATAGATCAATTGTACTAAGAAGTAAATGGTTTTATACTGAAATATTAAAACTAACACAAGTAATATACATAGCTTCTGCAAACGTGCTTGTATAATGTCTCCATGACCCAATCATGACCCACAATACTTCTAAACATTGATCCATCCTATTTATATATGTGAATAATTGCTTTACCCAACCCAACCCGAAAATGTCCAAAGAAATATTACGCAACCCATCCACAGTCCTGTTCTGAACACATTTTAAAACACTTGCTGTAAAAGGTTTTGTAGGGGTATTTTTTCCTAAGACCCGAAAGCCACACTAATTAACTCTTAAAAATTACTATCGATGTACGCTAGTCTAATATGGCTCCAGAAATTTGACTCGGATCTTAATCTCTGAACCTTGCTGCGTTTTAATTATTGAGTTTTCTGAGATTTGAATATATTCTGCCTAAGAACCAAATCATCTTTTACAATTCATCGCTCATAAAAAAGAAATTATATTACTAATTTTTGGAAAGTAATTGAGTTTTAAATGATTTCGTCTGCTGAATTAATTATAAAAACGTTCATTGACTTCGCATTCACAATAATACATTGTAGAATTGTCAAAACTATTAGAAATTTATTAGTGGCGGAAGAAGTATGGAAAAGACGCAAAAAAATATAATAGCAATTCATTCCACCTCTTTATTAGCTAGGAATTTCACTTTAATTTAATTAGATAATCGAGTTAAAGACGAAGTCTATATAATTGCATGAATGAAATTGTGCCTTTTCTATTGTTCTAGGGGTGAAGGATTATCTAAATTGTATATTTTAAGTTTGCTTTCTTTCAAATATTGTTCTTTGTGTTTATGAAACGGTGCGTTTAATAGCAATTTCGTCTGCTACTGCATGCGTCATACAATTCCAATTTACGCAATACCCGAAAAACGTAAAATCAGAGAGCTAATTATTTTTCCCCAACAAGTGCTTTCTACTTTAGAATGTAGAAGCTAAATTTCTAGGAGAAATTTAAAGTACTTTTTGTCAAAAACTAGTGACGATTTTTTACAAAATTTTTTTGAGTCAGGCGTCGCATGACACAAGATTTTTCTTTACAAAGTTTATCCAATCCCACCAGTCATATTACTCAATCTACCACATTGTTTATTTTTACATTAAGATTATCCTGATTTTTTATAATTACTTATCCCCCATTTCTGCCTGCTTAACATTATGAAAACTATTCAGTGTAGAATTTTCGGCCTGTCTTGTTGCCTACACTAGTCAATCTACCTGTATGCGATTGAGGCTAAAAATATAAAAGGCTTCACATAAATTACCAAATTTAAGTTGATCAAATATCCAGGAAGGCTTTTTTTCCAGGAATGTTTTGGCAAAATTAAACAAATTTGCATTTACACGTCTTAGGTAAATGAGTAGAACTTTTTGATTAAATATTATTACTATTATTTTAGAAACATTTCAGCACCACTAGTGAGATATATCTAGTTAAAAATTCGCTAATTGACACTAGCACCCATTGATAAATCTGTTTTCAAATAGCTTAGGAATAAGATTTAATCTTGTAAGGCTGGACACAGCATTCGAATAATATAGAACATCAAGCTATAGAGCAAATATTCCCATAGATGACCCTTAAAATTAAACCTATAGTGGAATAATCCCATGGGACATTTTTATTACACGTGATAAGCATTTCCATATACCATGTAACGTCAAATGTCCCATGCAAATCCTGCTGATTGGACAAAAATTGAATTTTTTAAATACTACCATTTTTTACAGAATTTAGAATATTTCAAAAATTGAATGTTAGTTGCGTAAAATTTCATCACAAAATATATAAATAGACGCACAATTGCATTTGTTGCTTTAGTAATCAATTGCGTAATATTTCATCACCTGACGATATTTTTGAATATTTGTTACCATCACAAGGTAAATGTTTTTTACTTCCATTATCACAAATGATTTTTAGCAATTGATTTAGAATTTTTGTCGAGTAAAATAAACGCGTGAATGTCTCTTATTATAAATTTAAGTCCTATTGCAAAATTGAGTGTTTCGTTCATTCTATGGATCTTTTCGAGTTAATGCAAAGTGTAAAAATACCATGTTTTATGCATGATGTATTTCTTAATGATTTCCTAGATGCACTTTTAACTATGAGAGTTATAGTTTAAAATGCAAACAAATATTTTAATAAAGTATGCACATTTGCAGTTGAAATTTAGTTCTACTTCTGTTTATTAAACTATGGTTTGAAATGTTTAATTAACATTTTGTTTATTAAAATTATATTTTATCGTGAATTAAGTGAATTTACTTAAAATTTCTTTATCAGATATGATTGCTTTGTTTGTGCAGTTTCAAACAAAATGTCTAGACATCGTTTTTCTATAATATTTATGACGATTACACTCTTGGAAATCAGAATTAGGTAGAAAATGTATGAATGACTGAAGACATTGTTTCAATTTGTACATGCCAATCAAACGATTTTAGAATGGTTTCTGCAAGAATCATATATATATATATANTATCTAATTGTTTTCAAATTTAATATAGATTTATATCGTTAAATTTATATTTCTAAATAAAGCATAAAAAAGCATAATTTTCCTATATTTTGAGCATAATTATGCGATTTTCAAAAGCATAAAATCCGAACCCTAATGATAAGGTTATTTCTTTCAGAAAGATTGATTACATCAATCAGATTTTCTTTTGATCGTGAAATGTCAATTTCACATGTTGAGGCGTTAATTGTGCTTGTTATGCAGGTATCATCTGAATATTTAATGATGTCTGATTTTTTGGATACGACATACGTTCAGTGCAAATTTCATCTGTAAGGCGTATAAACAATACGTCAGACAGATGTCCCCCTTGAGGTACTCCTACTATGAGCGGTAATTTTTCGGTGTATTTTACTGCTTCCATATTTAATACTTTGATTAAAATTAGTTATATACGTTTTAACCCATTTTGCTATCCATGGTAAAAGTAAACAAAGTTTGTTGACCATCCTGTTCTGTAAAATTGTATTGTATGCACTGCTATAATATAAAAAGGCAACTTTTACTATTGTAATTTCTGCTGATTTAAGAGACGTAGCTATTGTCAACTAGGTACAGCAATGCATCTGTCGTATCTCTATTTTGCTGATAAGCAAATTGGTTTGAGTCTAAACTATTGGTTAATTTTTTAGTTAAAGCAGTACAATCAAGAAATCTAGACATCTAGCTGCAACTGGTATTATCGTAATTGGTATAAAATGTCGGAAATTAGTTTTATCAGGGTTTGTTCTTTTGGGCATTGGTACTACAATTGCAGATTTCCACCTGATAGGGTAATAGAATTCAGTTAAACATTTTTGATAAATATATCTAAAAGGTTTGCATAGCTCATCTGCATATATTCTGAAGATCCAGGATGGTAGGTTGCTATTGCCTTGGGATGTATTTGGTTAAACCTTTTTAAAGATATCCTTTACAGTTGACTCCATTACAATATGATCATTGACAACAATAATATATAAATTCTTTTTCTCGTTTTCTGATTTTTTGTCTAATTTTGCACGTTTTAATAACTTTACAATTTAATTTTCGATCGCTAGTATTTGCTCGTCCGAGCAGCAGTACTTTTCCAAAATGTTGTCCCAGTTCATTGTTTCCATTAATTCTCTCATTTTTTCAATATTTATATTGCTTATTATAACTTGAAAATTTAGGAATGAGTGTTAGTGACATATGTGATAACTAATCTTGCAATTTCCTATTGGTGGTTCCATTTGGAAGTTATACATACATATATCTGACGCGTAGGCAATGTCTAGTTTACTTTTACTGGGGTAGTAAGTGGGTTCATTTACCATGTTATCTAACTGAAATTTTTCTAGAATATTCAATGATTTTTGGTTAGCGTCACCAAGTACTAAAATATAGGCGTTGTGGTATTTACTAGAAATTTACAACATAGCTGCTCTTAACTCCTTATTAAATAGGCTTTTACGTTTTTTTCGGTGGAAGTTATATATTTATAATTATGATACAGCTGAATTTTTTGGGTAGGAACTTAGATCTACAACTTATAATTAACAATTCAATATCTGGTGTTGATACAGCTTTTAACACCTTAGGAGCATTGATACACGATTCCTATTTACGTAGATTATTAATCCTCCTCCTCCAGATTCTTTAAAATTTGGAAGGTTGCGATCCAGCCTATTAATGTGATAATGTTCTATAAATATTGTTGCGTCTGGTATATCGGGTTTAAGTTTAGTTTCTTGTAGACATGCTATAGCATATGCTTTCTCTAATAGCGTACAACGAAATTCCAAAAACTTAGATATTATACCGTTAAAATTATTATTAATAATACTTGGGAATGATAATTTTGATATTTTATCGGATCTCAGTTTTCTAGTTCTTCCTCTTCATTTGCTAAACCATGAGAAATGAATAAGTTCTTGTTCTCCAGATAATCTTTGAGTGCTTTACGATTTGCTAAAATTCTGCGAACATCAAAAGAATCTTTAAGTTTTATGTGTATCATTCGTGGCTGTCTCCTTAATTCATGATATTTTCCTCTTCGATAAATATCAGTTATTTGATCAAAACGGTCTCCACTTAGGTAATTTAAAATGCTTTCAACCTTAGAATAATCATCCTCTAATGCATCGCCTTTATTTCCTTCTTTGCTTTCCGGGAGATTACTTAATCTAATGTCGCACAACACTTGAGGTTTGTGTTCAGTAATCACGTTAGATATATTTCTGGGTAGCATTTCCCTATTAACATTTTTAACAATTTCTGAGTCTGCTTTTGTACTTTCAGTAAATGATTTAACGTTATTTTTAAATTCTTTAAAATTTTCATTTAAGTTATTTTGACCAAAGTTTGACATAAATGTGTCGCACAACCAGATAGCAGATCCAATGTTTAGTCTTTTATTTCCTTTGATTAATTTTATGTTTGAATCCTCAAGACCAATACATTCAGAATGATAATGGGCTTTACATTGAAAACATGAAAACTCACTATTGTGAATTACTTCATTACATTTTTTATTTAATTCAACCTCTTCTTTAGTACATGAGCTGCACATAGTGCCACAACTTTTAGTGAGTAAGAGTACTTTGCTTCTTGCCACATTTAATGCAATACGGCATTACTATTAACAGGTATGATTAAACAAGTTTAGTTCAATGCTTAATGTGTCTGTAAATCTAACTTTTTTTAATCGGTGACGTTTAATGGGTTCACAGCGAACCAGGATGGGATTTTCCAAGATACCTCTCTGTCTTTATCAGGGAGGAATTGGTAGATATAAATAAAGGGGAGTCGATAATCCAATGTAGAAATTGTAAACGAGAATTCTCTCTTGCGTCAAAATTGTTTAAGCAAAATCACGGAGCACTCAGTAAACCGACCGTTCGCGTTCAATGCGTCTTTTGTTATATATATATATATATATATATATATATATATATATATATGTATATATATATATAATGAATCACATATAAAATATTTCAAAGAAGAAAAATAAATAAATTGTAGTAAAAAGTAAATGTTTTTATACTGAAATATATGCAATTTTTTGTTTTGTTAAAAGGAATCCAAAATTTGGGCGTTGAAATTTTGAAGTTTCTAGGCACATTGGAATTTGAATCCAATCATTTCACTACATAGATTTGCATTCCAAATCTGCCAGATCTCTGGTTAATTGGTACAAGCAGACATTTAAAGTGATATCAAGACTACGAATAGTGTTTACACAATTCCTTGTTAATAGATAAATTAGGCGAATGACAATTTATACGAGACTTCGATTTGCCGGCCTCATTTTAATTTTGATAAGCGCATAGAGTGTTAGTGAAAATATTTCTTCTATTTTAGGCAATTCTGTATTAGAGATGAATTTTATATTATTACTTTCTGAGAATTAATGCATTTTTTCAGACATTTTTATCATAAGCATGAATAATTGAATTGCTTAGTTTAGATGCTTCAAAATTGGTCCAACTATTTGTTCGGTGTCGCCGCATCTGACACCTTCCCCCCTAATGAAGATGAGTCATCGTTAGATAATATCCTCACCCAGGAAGCCGATGATCAGTGGACGTTGCTCACACTTGCAGGTACGATATCTTTTTCTTTTGTGGATCTAGACATATGAAATTCTGCTTTGAGCATCGTCATTCATTTTTAAGAATGACTATACTCATAGATCGCATGCATATTGAAGTCAGTCTTTCTTTATTACTTAATGAATTGATTTGATGTAAGACTTAATGATTAAAACACTAGTTAAGTATTTATTATCATTCTTCTGTTGATGTGCAAAATAACAATATCTTATTGATTTGCTTGATTTCAACAATATCATATAAACATGCTGTGCAGAAAATAGTAAAATTATCATCTTTGAAGTGCATTTTGGTATATTAAATTTTGTCATTAAGGGCAACAAGTTGGGAAAATCTACAGCTGATTTGCGCTTACCATTAACTTCTTTATGTTTCAATTTCAATTTCTGCAGCGCATTTTTTATTAAATTTTCATTAGCACTGTTTTAATAATTGTGTTAGATTTATCACATATTCTTTAAGAATCAAATCCCGAGATGTCAGGTACTTCCATCTGGGATTCCATGCATTTAGCTACCTTTAAAAATTTATTATCGCTTACTATACGTCATGCAGAGCTCTCGCATTTGGCATTTTGCAATAGCAGCGATGTTAAGTATTTGATCGAGCATGCCCCATTTGGAGTAACAGAAATCTATAAAGAAAATTTTAATTTAAGGTTAGCTTTAAAGAGCTTTTTCACAATGTGTATGGATTGTTAGACTTTGCAGTAGAATTGTTTAAAAAATTCTGATCCCGAAGACCTAATTGGGACAATCTGCTCCAAGCGTTATCAATCAAGCAAGTTTGTTTTGTAAAAAATCGTCTTGCAAACTAATAAGGAATTTCTAAAGTCAAAATTGTTTTTCACAAGGCCGGATGTTCACAGCCTTCAAAAAATCTAAAATCATTAACACATGGAGTGCACCACTTAAAACTGGCCAATAAAGAAAACGTAAACTACCATATGTTAAAGTTTTTATGAGTGCTTTATGGTGTTACCAATTTTCCCTATAGAATGCTATATTTAGAGCTATTAAGGAACAGTTTCAGGTCCAGTTGGGGCCACAAGACCTGAAATGTGAATCCTGATTTAACCTCAACTCTGAAACTAACTCTAACCCTAGGCCTAATTCCTAACCCTAACCCTAATATTAACTTTAACCCTTAATATGATCTTGCGCCTTGAATTATCCTGCTTTTAAATTTCGAGAATGATTGAAAAAGGTTTTTATAGTAGAAGTCCTTGTTATGCACTGTTTACTCTTTGTCACAACTGTTTTCTCTATTTCATTTTTAGCTAACATCTTGAGAGGATATGAAAATTACAGAACAGGTGTATAAACAAAAATTAATTTACAGCAAAGTTAATTGCTACTAACATTATTTGGTATTATTATTTGTTATTTCCATTAAATTTAGCAAATATGTATCTTGTTTTCGTTATCAGAATCAGATTGCAATGCAAATAATTATCTATTTTTGATAGGTACATTTTTATTGTCTCTTATCATTGTTTTATCTCTGTCGGTGACGTTAATTGTTATCATCGTAATTATAATGTAGTTTAGTGAATCTAAAAATAGAAATCCATTGACGAATCATCGCGTTACACGTTTTCAAATTATTTCCCACCATCTCTTTGTCCAAAAACAATTTGTTCTTTTAAAGGATGTACAGCTGGGAATATTTTATTATTAACATTTAAACTTGAGAATTACGCACACCTACCTAGCTATGTGTGATTTGCTTGTATTCATTCTTGAATTGTTGGCGTTCACGAGCTTCAGAATTTTCTCTAAATTGTTGTTATGTTCTGTACTCTTTAATATCTACGGATTTCTTGTGATTAATTAGCCTTTAACATCCCTCAATTTGTGTTATTTATGTATAACAGTTTGGAAATCTTTTGGGACTGTCAATTTAGTGCATAACATTCACAATTTATTTTTCATGATTGATATTTTAACAATCTCATCAATTCATAGGAAATTCAAATGTTTTATGATTTATCACATTATCCATTTACAGCAATGTTGTAGTTTTAAGACTTAATTAGTTTATTGTCTCTTGCTTCCAGCACATAAAATAGAATATTAGTAGTCAATAATATTTTCGTAATACAACCAAAGTCCACAAATTTTAAGCTAGATATTCTAGATTCATTTGCTAGCTAATCACACTGACAAACTGTTATGGTTTCCTTGCAATATAGTTAATAATGATGTTTAGAGGACTTTCCGCTGGTCGAGATTGATCGTCAAGGAGGTAAGCAGTCTTCCAATACCAATTCTTGGCTAATGACGCCTCCACCAATCCTCAGCAGTGTTAATCAGGAACTTCCCTCACCGTCTTTAGAAAACTTACTCATTGAGCATCCTAGCATGAGTGTATACAAAAGCATTTCAAATAAGGTATTATTTAGAAAAAATACATTAAATTTCACGTGTTTACTGATTTACATTTGGTTTATATGACTTAAAGCTAGTTTGTATGAATTATCTCCAAGAGCTGGTGTGCATTCATTCCTTTTCCAAATTTAAGGATAAATATATATAATTCTTTCAGATTTTTTTAATCTTTAATGTTGGTTTATGTGATTATAACCTAATGTCACTTATATATATATATATATGGAACATAATTTGAATTTTAAATAGACTATTTTTGATATATTTCCATTTTTTCTTAGGTGGGCAATTAATTTGTCCGGGACTGTATATATATTTATTTATTTATTTGACTCAGTGCATCTGAAATATTAATTTTTTGCATTAATTCATTTATCTATACTGTATGTCAGAAGCAAACTTTCCGTTTACAAGCAAATTCAGTTAAGAGAAACATAAAGCAAACCCTAGAAATGCACTGAAATAATATCAGAAGTTTTGCAGTTTAAGTTATTAGCGTTGAGCCAAAAATTTCTGAAAAGCAAAGATCTGTAATTTTCATTCGAACAAAAAATTTTATGTTTTTCTTTTCAGCAGCACGAACTTCGTAGTTTGTTCTGAACTTTAGACTTTGGATTTCGTAATTCGATTATAGAAAGGTGCGCTTACTGGAGCAATTAAGTAAATTAGTTCTGTCGATTGTCAATTTCTTTTAATTAATTGCTGAGTAATCTCTATACAAAGCTCATAGTTGTGTAACATTGTTTAGCCATTAAGTAGTGAAATAAAATCAATTGTTTTTGATGAGTAACAAAAAAAGAAAATTTATTTTTGAAAAATGAAATTATCAAATACTTATTTAATGCAGATATTTTATTGTACTAATTGTATTGTGAACATGTTGAAAAATACACATTAAAAGTGCATTTCTCTCTCCTAGTTTTTAATTTTTTTTTCATTTTTGAGCGAAATTTTTTTTATTTATCAAATCAAAATCATTTGAAAACCTGACGAGGGGGACATTCCGCTATTTCCCTTTTGCATACGCCATTAGTTACATGTCCTATGCTATTTCTAGTATCTTTATCAAGAACTTAATGAAGGTTGGCTTTACGAAATAGCTATCAGAGAAATATTGCATTTGGAAATTTCCATTTACAGATTGCTAAATTCACCCATTAGAAATTAGATTTGACTGGCATCGCTAAAATTTTAAAAGTACTTTTCTTAAAGAAACGAGTTTTGACCTTAAGGTGGCCATACATATGTACAATGACGAGAAAAGACTTCTAAATTTCGAAAAAGGATTTTGTGACTATAAGCCTCCCTGAAATGTACTATATATTTAATAAAAACGAATTTTTTAGGAAAATTGTACTACATGTACTGCCATATAAGGTCTTTTTTGGGAGGAAGGTATCACGAAAATCGTATGCAAATTATAATTTTTAAATACATATTTTCCTCGTGATATTAAATTATTCCACCGGCAGTGTGCATGCAGAAAATCTGCATTGTTTCGTATGATGCCATAGTTTAACTTTTTGTAGAGAAAGGAGTGAATTCATAAATATTTTCATATAGGGGTATGTATTAAATATAGATCTTTTCAATTGTAATTTTTTAACAAAATCGTTTTACAGAAATTTGTAATATTAATTTGGGAAAATGGGTGAATCTACAATCAACAGTGAAAATCGTATAATAAATTGCACTTTTTAGACTAAAGAGAAGTCGAATAGTGCTGTAGAACGCAGACCGCCTGCGTCACTTGCTTCTCAAATACAAGTGAACAATCGTCGCGAAAAGGAGGCTGATCTGATGAAGCAGAGGGCGAAATTTTCTAAACGTACTTCCCATAAAAACAATTCAATGCGCAACTGCCGACGTGAGAACGCAATCGCTATGAAATTCCATCATCGCTCAACTATGCAAAACCGCTTCACATCGCTAAAGCAACCAAAGTGCCATTAGATCGCTTTCTATTGCAAAAGATAGTGCTATTAACGCGTGTAATACTGTAACTCAAGTTTTGTAATGGTTATCATGATTCTAGTATTAAATTTTCGAATTATTTAGAGTATCTTAATTTGTGAATTATCAATTTTATTAGTTTTGTAAATTGTGCTATTAGTTTGTGCTTCAAGTTCAGGAACCAATCATTTCACTTTATTGTAAATACGTCATTTTGTTGTTAAAAAAATTTGTTTGTTCAAAAAAATTGTATAAATTGTAAATTGAAAAAAACGTGTGCAATGTGTAGTTTGTCTAAAAGCAATAAATTTAAAACAAAACAAAGCATATTTTTATATTCCTAACCGCAATGACTGCATTACAACACGATATAGGACAGTCTAATCGGCTAGACAGTGCATAATAAGGGTTTATCACCAATATTTGCCATTGGAAATTTTTCAATTCACAGATTTAAACTTGGCCCCTGCGAATTAATCTTTTTGGTTCGAGTCTAGTTACAATTATATTTAGACTAATGTTTCTCGTTAGGTTAAGCTACTATGTATCTCCTACATATAACTGTGTTATCCTATATAAATGTACGACAGAAGTAAAGCATGTTAAATTAAATGAGAGAAATCAAACCTGACAACTCACAATTTGAGGTAAATAGTGGACGCCATTGATTCTCTCACGTTATAAAAATTGAAAAATAAACTAAATATATTCAAGCTAATATCGAACTTGTTTCAAGTACTCGAAATATCAAGTTGAGTTCGAGCACTCGAATTTCAAGTAATCGCAAGATCCTAAGTTAAATGTATATGCTTAAGCCTTAGTCTGATAATGGGTTCTATTAATTGAGTGAAAAAAGAACTGCTCTACAAAACTCTGTGCACTACAAACTTTGTGCTTAAACTTGTTTTTTCCATGGAAGTTTTGAAAACATGAGAAACAGGTTCTCAGTTTTAGGTTTCAAAATATTGCGAAAAACTAAACAAGCACAGTACGATACCAGGATGCGGAATGCTCAATACCTTAGATTTCGTCTGGCTGTCAGATACTAAACAGTGTTCTTCACAATTATGTGTTGTTTTCTAATTAAACTTTCTTTAACTGCCTGTCTTAACTATACTATTTACTCTTAAGCCTTTGGGACACGGATATTGATAAATTGTAGGTATTGATTTCATATTTCATGTATATTATCTAGGGTGC
Source organism: Hofstenia miamia (assembly GCA_900660155.1). NCBI lineage: Eukaryota > Metazoa > Xenacoelomorpha > Acoela > Hofsteniidae > Hofstenia > Hofstenia miamia. Next base: position 239,250 of record CABFPE010000088.1, read on the forward strand.
ACCAAAAATAGTTTGAAAAGTTCTAATCACATTATTATGAATACTCATGCAGTTTACTTACACAATTGTGTAAATTCGGGTTTATTTATTTCTAAGAATATATTACAAAAGAATGCATTTTGAGAAAAAGAGCAAAATTATGTAAAAAAAAGTAGCACCTTGTAATGTCTTGACTTTGCTATGTGCAGTCATTGCATATGACATGCTATGATATGCTTTGAAATCGTTCTTTTGCTTGAATAAACAAAGGTGAAATCTACAATTGGAACATTGTTGAAAATCCATGAATTTATAGACATACTAGAGATAATATGAGAAAATACTTTTACAGCCCATTCCTTAGTTTTGCTGGAAATCCTGATGTAGCTATGACTTAATCATGTTGAACGATACCTCCCATTAATCTGTCATAATAATTGACAACAGCACTTTGATTAATGCCCTCTTTTTGCTTTAAAGTTGTTTTGAATCTCTTGCAAATATAGCGTGCTCCCTCCCAATTTCACTTGATATCAAAATAATAGATTGATACACAATATGAAACAATTCAAATTATTTCAGGGTTGAAAGTGGGTTGATCCACCTCGACCTGACAAATGGATCAGTCAATTTAAAGGATCCGGATTCAGTCATTTTTGCAAAATTTGAAGATGGATCTGTTTGGATTGGGCAATGTTTGAGAATCACATTATGAATCCGGTTTGTTGTGATATTTCATCACATACTGTTAACGTGTAGTACCTGTCTTGAATGTGTCAAATATAGTTCATATAGTTTTTTATCATCTGAATGCCCTTTTTCTGACCACTGCATTACATGTATTGAGTTTTCTAAATCTGAATCGTCTTCGAATAATGTCACAAAGTGGATAAAAATCCGAGAAAATAGTACTGAAAATATAAACAATCTTAAATCGGCAATTTCTTCAGAAAACTGGCTTCCTGTGTATACTGCCCCAAATGCAAATACAATGTTGATACATTTTTTAGAAATTTTTGAATTTTATCTAAATAAATTGTGTCCAGAGAGAAAAATTATGATTAAATCAAATCATAAAAGCATTTCGCACACATCTACGCATAGTAAACCATGGATAAATGAATTTTGCAAAACATTGATTTGTGAAAAAAATATCGCATATAGAATATTTAGAACTTCCAAAACTCATAGAAATTTTGTTGCATATAAAAAAGCTAGAAATTTATCCAATATTGCAAATCGCAAGGCGTTCAATGAATACATTAGAAATGAATACGCTTGTTTGCCAAATCAAAAGTCAAAGTGGAAACTTATTCATGATATCAGTAATAGTAAGAAATCTAAATCAAATTTTATTAATTCTATCAAAAATGAAACTGGGAAAATCATCACAGATACCTATGAAATTTCTAACGAATTAAATCAGACTTTTATTAACCTAGGAAAATACAATGGTCCAATTGTTAAGTATGAAAATAATTAGTCTAAATTTTTTCAATCCGAATTTTCTTTCCGTTTTACAACAGGTTTAGAAACATTAAAACAATTCATAAGCTTAAGTCCAACAAATCAATTGGGCCTTCCAACATTCCTTCATGGGCACTTAAAGTCACTGCTATTGCAAGATCAAATAACAGAACACCTAAATAAATATAATCTTTTGTCAAATACTCAATTTGGATTTCGAAAAAATTTTTCAACTTCTGATGCACTTTTAAAAGTAACAGAGAATTGGAAATCTTCACTTAATGCAAATAAATTCGTTGCTATTGCTTGCTTAGACCTTTCTAAAGCTTTTGATTCTATTGATCATAGCATACTTATAGAAAAATTATCACATATGGGATTTTCTTATAATAGCAGAAATTTGTTAACTAGTTATTTGAAGCATAGATATCAGAGAGTAAAGATTAGCGATGTTTTTTCAGATTGGCTACCTGTTAATAATGGTGTTCCTCAAGGAACAATTCTTGGTCCCCTTCTTTTCAGTATATACGTAAACGATATGCATATGACAACTGNGCCTGGTTTTATTCATAAACAAAACTCCAGATCAAAACATTTTTCCTGCATTAAGTACAGAAAAAAAAGTCTTGAAAGAATCATTTATTAATACCGCTATCAGAACATGGAATTCATTACCTAAAGAGATAAAGAATATAGAAAAACTAAGAGCTTTTAAGAAACAAATTAAAATTTATCTTAAGCAAAAGTATATCTCAGGACGATCATGGCTAGGATACAAATTCTACAACAATGATTACTCAACAACCCGTACTTGAAATCTCCTAGTAATTTCTCCCTAGCCTGTTAGATTTATTGTATAGTATACTTTGCTTTTGTATGTATTTGTATGTATGTTTGTATATTTTTGACGCTATTCAGATAAATTATCAGTTTTAAATTGTCAATATTTATCTGAATAAAAAATATCTTATCTTATCTTATCTTGAAGACTATATGGATAAAATATTGAAACATCACATCGTCATGGCAATTAATCTAATTCGACTTCCCAGAAGTTAACCTTGACTTGGAAACATTTGAAGCAAACATTTACCAATATTTTATCTGTATGTTCAGCTGGTGGAACGTCCATTCTCTCAGCGGTCAGGCTTAAACTTCTCATCAATTACGTTTCACTCAATGTTTTCATTGATATCTGAATGTACTGACTTTGATGCTGTGATGGACATCTTAAACTCTGCTTATAATAAGCCGACGAATATTCTGTTTGCAAGACATTTACTTGCTATCAAGAAACAAGAAGGCTAGCAAATCCATTGATGAATTCATGCAGTCGCTGAAATTGTTAGCCAAGGATTGTGAATTTAAGAATGTCATAGCAGAGGAGTCAAAATTGGCAGCAATAAGAGACGCTTTTATCTTGGGTATGAAATTGGCTTGTTTTTGCTAATAAATTCTTGAAGAAAATATTACGTCTTTGGATGCTGTATACTTTAGAGTTTGAATGCTGTAAACTGCTTCAAAGAATTCGGAATTATTTGCTTTCAATACTAGTGGCACTTTTCGCCTGCATATGCTCTGAAGATTACTGAAACTACAGAAGATGTACATTTAGTGGCTGTCAC